>LPNX010066025.1:174739-186359 GCA_001517045.1 Pseudotsuga menziesii | reverse complement strand
CAACATACAAAAACAGTTTGAAACCCCCCCTATATCCATAATAAATCATAATAAAATATATTTTATTAAAAATATCAATATTTCAATAACATTAGGGCACGAAGGAATCAAACCTTTGACGTCCTACTTGTAAATAAGAAACTCTTCCATTTATCTAGATCCCTTTAAGAATTGGGGAAAAGGGCAATATTAACACCAAGATTGCATCATTTGTAATTCTAAAAAAAAATACTAAGAATCCCAACATTTTTTCTAACTCGAGAGACCTAAGGAGGTAGTATGATTGGCTCTGAAATTATTTAGATATATGTTGACCACTTCAAATCCTATGAAGTAATCAATATAATGTAGATGTATGTTAGGAAATTCACTCTTGGGTGACTCTTTTCTCTCGGTGTCGCTCCTGGTTTCACCATTCAGTTATCTCTGATCATTTTCCCATATGTTTGGAATGGGATGCGTCAGACCACTTGAGAAACTATCCCTTCAAGTTTAATAGGGCCTGGATTTACGTGGAATATTTTTCACAACTAGTTGTTTCTTCTTGGTCCTCGATGATATCTATGCCAGAGTGTGATGACATGACCGGTCTGGTTATGAAACTGAAAAGACTTAAGGGTGAATTCAAATCATGGGAAAAGTTACAACTTGCAAAACAACGAAAGGAATCTGAGGACCTGCATATGGAGTTACAACAACTATTCTCTTTGTCTCCTTCGAGAATCCTCTCTAATTCTAAGGCTCATAAATTGGCATCCATTAAATGTAAAAAGGAAAAATTATTGGCACATGAGGTACTCACATGGAGACTCAAGAGAAAGGCCCTATGGATAGAATAGGGGGATGCTAATACAAAATATTTCCATATTTTTTCCTCTACCATGAGAAACTATAATACTATCTAGGAATTATTCATATTTTTCTTTAATTTCGTAAATCATGATTTGTTGAAGGTTGTCGAGCAATCCTGGGGGGAAGGGAATGTTAGTAGAGCCATGAACTCTAATTTTATAACCCTCATTCCTAAATGTGACATTCCCAAAACCTTTGTGAACTTTCGTCCCACTTCCCTCAGCAACCTTATCTATAAACTCATCACAAAAGTGATCTCAAATAGACTTAAGCCTATTCTCTCCAGGTTTATCTCCATTGAGTAGTTCAGTTTATTAAAGAATAGGAAGATCCAGTAACCCATTGGGATGACCCAGAAAGTCCTACACGTGATAAAAATAAAAAAATTGATTCGTTGGTCATAAATCTTGAACTCATTAAATATTTTGATCATGTTAATTGGACTTTCTTGCGCTTTATCCTCCTCCATATTGGAATTCCCTTCGAGGCGGTAAACTGGATCATGGGTTTTGTATATTCAACAAATTTATATGTATTGATTAATGGCTCACCTTCATATTTTTTAATGCTTCTAGAGGTATCAGACAGGGTTGTCCCCTATCACCACTCCTTTTTCTTCTGGTTTTTGAAGGACTCAACCAACTCATTGGGGAAGAAAAATATTCGGGGAATATCTGTGGTATAAAACTTTATCCCACCCTAGATATTACCCACTTACTCTTTGTGGATGATGTAAATTTTTTTAGTAAGGGAACTTTTGAAGAATGGAAAGCATATAAATTTATTTTGGACCTTTTCTTCTCGGCATTGGGGATGAGTATTGGCATGGAAAAATATTCCTTTCTCAGAAATAACCTGTCGAATGATGCAAGTAATCGTATTAGTGCCATTTTACCTTTAAAAATGGATATGATTGACTCATGGTTTAAATATTTGGGCTTTTGGCTCAAACCCTTGGGTTATTGCTCTAAGGACTAGAGATGGATCATCAAATATTTTGGGAACAACATTTGTCATTGGAATTCAAAATTCCTTTCTTTAGGTGGAAGACTAATTATGATCATATTTGTCTTATCTAGGATCTGGTTTATTGGTTTTCACTGGCCAGTCTTCCAAGGTCAATTTTGAATAGGCTGAGACAATGTATTTTTACTTTCCTCTGGGTTGGCGCTACAAATAAACACAAGATGCATCTAGTGGATTGGAAACTTCTCTCTAGAACCTTCTCTCTTGGTGGTTGGAACATCAAAAATCTGGATTGGTTCAACCTTTCTCTCAGGATCAAGAGTATGTGGACTGTTTGGATAAGCACAAGTTTGTGGTATCAGTTGATTAAAATTAAATATCTCAAAGGAAAACCTTGGGAATGTTGGATAAATCATAATAGTTTCACTCTCCATAACACTTTACATATATGGAATGGGTTTATTTTTTTTCTTCCTTGGATCAGTAGCATGGTGGGATGGAGTGTGGGTAATGGTGCTTCCATCAAAATTGGTGTAGACCCTATTACTCAAATGAAATAAAATTTTCTTCTCTCTAATGATCTCAGTGCTTATCTATATGATTATGGGATAAACAATCTTAGTCAGACCCATAATAATGGTGATCATACCATGTCCTCTTCCTATTGGTTGTTAGCTGAGGACCTCGAAC
Organism: Pseudotsuga menziesii; assembly: GCA_001517045.1. Taxonomy (NCBI): domain Eukaryota; kingdom Viridiplantae; phylum Streptophyta; class Pinopsida; order Pinales; family Pinaceae; genus Pseudotsuga; species Pseudotsuga menziesii. Next base: position 183,851 of record LPNX010066025.1, on the reverse strand, counting down.
TCAGAGGGGCATGGAGGGAGGAGTGGACAAATTACACCATGGGACTCTATCATGGAGGATTCAGAATGAACACTCTAAAGGACCGTATTCTCTGGCTGCATAAAAAAAATGATGGTGAAGCTACAACTCAATTGGCATATGATCTTATTGTTGAAATATTGTAACTTCGAAGAATATTCTGTATGTATCATTTTGTGGTCCCCGATGGTCCTACCGAAAGAACCACTTATATTATCTTGTACCTCAATGCTTCTAATCGGAAGAACTAATAACAGTCATGAGGTTGTCCCCTCTAATTGTAAAGGTGGGTCATTAGCACCCCAGTGTGGTCACTTGAGCCTACATGTGTAACTCAAGCCTACATGATTAACTCGAGCCTACATGTCGAAAGAGTTAATTGAAGTGAACAGATGAATATAAATAGAGGTGTAGCGCTCCTCATTTGAAGCACACACTCTCACTTGTGTAGCAAGTTAGTGGAGAAGAGAAGAGTAGCAAGAGAAGGAGGAGGATCAAGCTTTGATATCCTTGTTGTTTTTATCTTTTACCTTTTTGGGCATCTATATTGAGGAAGCTTTTGCTGGGTTTTTCCCTTTAGGGTTTTCCCATGATAAATTTGTGTTGTTCTTGTGATACTGTTTCTTTCAGTGATCTTGTTTATATGCTTTTGTTATGAAAATGAAATGAAATACTGATGTTCTAGCTTAGTATATAAAAATTTATCATGGAATCAGTGCTAACCTGAATAGGACAGTCTTCACAAGGAGAAATAGCCCTCTCTCTCTCCTCAAAAGAAATTAGGGTTTCAGGAAAATTTTCAAGTTTTGGAAAACTGTTTGCATGGAAAGTTGTAACCTCCCAAAGCACATCTTGTGAGCCTAGAATCAAGTTTTTTGGATGTGTGAGTCTCCAGAAAAGTCAAACCCTAGTTTGACAGCTACACCAGAAAGCTGCAGAAGCTGAATCTTGCAAGTCTGACTTGAAAGGTGAAGAGTTGAATTCTCCAGAATCCAAGTACACCAGTCAACTCACCTCTCTCAAGCGCATATTCTGGTAAGGTCAATTTCTCATTCCACAAAATTTCAATTTTTTTGTGATTTTCTGTCAAAATGACCCCAAGCACTAAGCTTGAGGACAAGCTAGAAGGCATAGAGAATTTTTTATCATGGAAATAAAGGATTGGTCTCATTCTCCAAGAGAATGATCTTGACACATATGTCAAAGAAGAAGTTCTAGAACAAGAAGAAGCTGAAGCCAAGGAGAAGCATAGGAAAGACATGATTAGGGCACAAAGGATTATTGCTGATTCCATCAAGGATCACTTGATCCCTCAAGTGTCATCTAAGAAGACTCCAAAGGAAATGTTTGATGCCTTATCCAAAATGTTTGAAGGAAGAAAAATTAACAGAACGATGAATCTAAGAGCTCAACTGAAGAGTATCAAGATGAGCGATGGAGAATCCATTCAAGATTACTTCTCAATGGTTTCTCAGATCAAAGAACAACTAGAAGCTATTGGAGACAAACTTGATGAAGATGAACTAGTCATGACTGCTCTCAATGCTCTCACTAGATCATGGGAATCATTCATTCAAATGATGTGTGCCAAGAAAGAAAGCATGGAGTTTGATGTGGTATGGGAAGACTACATTCAAGAAGAGACTAGAGTGTCAATTAGGGAAGCTATACTTAAAGAGGATGATCAAGCTCTAGCCACTCATACCAAGAGAAGAACAAGGGCTCATCCCATCTTCAAGAAGGGAAACCGCAAGGAGAATCAACCTCCCAGAAGATTCCAAAGATCAAGAGACAGTCTAGCAAGTAAGGACTACACTGGTTTTCAATGTTTCCATTGTGACAATATAGGATACATTGCTAGGAACTGTCCTATGAAGAAGAAAGAATATAAGAAGAGGATCAACAACAACAAAAGATATCATGCTCACCTAGCTGAAGATGAGGATGAAGAAGAACAAGAATAAGAAGAAGAAGAAGAAAGACCTCAAAGAAATCAAGAAAGAGAAGAGGATGCAGAAGAGTATGTACTATTCTCTGCACTCTCTAGATCTATAACACCTAGAGAAGACACTTGGCTGATTGATAGTGGTGCTTCAAAGCACATGACGGGACAAAAGAAAACTCTATCCAAACTCGAAGAAAGGAGCTCTCCTTAGAAAGTATCCCTAGGAGATGACTATCAATATCTGATCAAAGGAGTTGGTGAAGCAAGCTACAAACTCAATTCGGGTAATACTCTAAAGATGAAAGATGTTTATATGTACCTGGTCTAAAGAAGAATTTACTTTTTGTCTCAGCCTTAGATAAGAAAGGATTTAGATTTTCTTTCATAGATGGCCAAGTATTCATGTGACCCAAAGGAAAGAAAATTGAATATGTAATCATCATTGGTGAAGAAGAAGGAGGCTTGTAAAAACTCAAGGGGCATTCAGAAATAGCCTTTGTGCATGAGTTTATTAACCCTAGTGAACTGTGGCATAGGAGGCTTTCCCACATTAACTACAAAGCTTTACCTCATGTGAACAAGGTAGTGACGGGATTACCACACATTAAGATCAAGCATGAAGGCATTTGCAAAGGATGTGTGAAGGGAAAGAACATCAAGAATCCATTTCCAAAGAGAGAAACAAAAACTAAAGGTACATTGGAATTGATTCATTCAGATGTATGTGGTCCAATGTCTACCATATCCTTAAGTGGATTTGAATATTATATCATGTTTATTGATGACTTTTCAAGAAAGACCTGGATATACTTCTTGAAAGCAAAGAGTGAAGTGTTTGAGAAATTCAAGGAGTTCAAAGATTCGATAGAGAATCTTTCAGAAAAGAAAATAAAGACACTCCGATCAGACAATGGTGGAGAGTATACCTCAAAATAATTTGAAGCTTTTTGCAAAGCTGCCGGAATCAAGAGGGAACTAACTACTCCCTACAATCCTCAACAGAATGGGGTTGCGGAAAGAAAGTGACAGAACCATCATGGAGGCAATGAAGACTATGATATATGATCAAGATCTTCCAATGCATCTATGCGCAGAAGCAACAAGAATTGTTGTGTATGTACAGAATAGAATATCTCACGGTGCTCTTGGGTTCAAAACTCCAGAAGAGATATTCAAAATAAAGAATCTTGAAGTGAGTCACCTCAAAATATTTGGTTGTCCAGTATATATTCATGTACCAAAAGAGAAGAGAACCAAGTTAGATCCTTCCAGAAAGAAGGGGATATTTGTTGGATATTGTGAAGTATCCAAAGCATTTAGAATTTACATTCTTGGATTCCATCCCATGGAAATCAGTCGATATGTGACATTCGATGAAGATGCATCCCTCAAGAGATCCAGGAAATGCCACCATGAAGAAGTATATGAAGAAGAGACACCTCCCATAAAAAAAGAAACTACATGTCTCCCTGAAGATGAAGCTCCTGAAGAACATGACATGGCAGAACCTCAAGAACCCCCTATGATGTAGATTTCAAGAAAACGAAATCCTGCTTAGACAAGAGAAATTATACGAGAGGTGGAAAGATATGGAGCACCTGAAGGCTCCACAAGGGAAAGAAAGAAACCTAATATCTTTTCCAACTATGTAGCCTTGATGTGTGATCTTGTAGATCAATAACCAAAAAACTACGAAGAAGCAGTAAAGAAGAAAGAATGGGAAGAGGAAATGACTAAAGAATATCAGTCAATAATGAAGAATGATGTATGGGATATAGTTCCCAAACCATAAGGAAAGAGTATAGTATCCTCCAAATGGATATACAAAATAAAGCATGCAACTGACGGACGTATCAAGAAGTATAAAGCAATATTTGTGGCCAGAGGTTTCTCTCAGAAAGAGGGAATCGATTATGAAGAGACATTTGCCCCAGTAACACAGTATACTTCGATTAGAATGATCATGGCACTTGCATCCATGATGAAGTGGGACCTTCACTAGATGGATGTGAAAACATCTTTTTTGAATGGTGTGATCGAAGAAGAAGTATATATGGAACAACCTCAAGGATTTGAAGTTTAAGATAGACATACTCACATATGCAAGTTGAATAAGGCCTTATATGGCCTTAAACAAGCTCCTCGAGCTTGGTATGAAAGGATAGATGGTTTCCTGTCAAGCATGGGCTTTACCAAGAGTAAAGCTGATCCTAACCTTTATCTCAAGATTGTAGAAGATGAACCTGTCATTATTTTACTATATGTGGATGACCTATTCTTGATAGGGAATAAGAAATAGATTGTGAAAAGCAAGAAGAAACTAGCAAAAGAATTTGAGATGAAGGACCTTGGGTTAATGCATTACTTCCTAGGTCTAGAAGTGTGGCAAAGTTTAGAAGGAATCTTTCTCAACCAGGGAAAGTATGTAGTAGAGATATTGAAAAGATTCAATATGTTAGAATGCAAAGCCATGACCACTCCCATGGACTCAAACCTAAATTTGTTGGTTGATGACTCATCAGAGTTAGTGGACATGACTCAATACAAACAGATCATTGGGTCATTGATGTACTTAACAAATACCAAACTAGAAATTTGTTTTGCGGTGAACACCTTGAGTCAACATCTTGTTCAACCAAGACGGGTTCACCTGATAGCTGCAAAACATGTGATGAGGTCCCTAAAAGGGAATTTAGACTTTGGTCTATTCTATGATAATAGCCATGAGTGCAGATTGTATGGCTATACAAATGCATATTGGGATGGAAGTATCTCAGATAGAAAAAGCACATCAGGTGGATGTTATAGTCTGGGATATTCTATGATTTCATCGTTTAGCAGAAAGCAGTATAGTGTTGCTCTAAGCACAGTCGAAGTAGAATATATAGCAGCCTGCTCTACTAGTTTTGAAGCCATATGGCTTCAAAAGCTGATGTCAGGATTATTCAATCTAGAGTTGGATACTACCGTGATTCTATGTGACAATCAAAGTTGTATAAATATGATAGAGAACCTAGTATTCCATGATAGATCGAAAGACATAGAAATCAGGTATTTCTACATTCAATATATGATGCAGAAGGGAGCCATAAAACTCCAATATGTGAGTACTGATGAACAGGTTGTTGATGTGTTAATGAAGCCTCTGTCTCGAGTAAAGTTCGAACACTTTCGAGACAAGATTGGTGTGGTTCGGAAGAACCTTCTTTGAAAGGGGGAGTAGTGATGTTGTAGTGGGATTGTATCATCCCTAGGAATCTGCCCTAAAGTGATCCAGTGGCCTCGGTCCTCTAGAATGAAGTGGGATTGTATCATCCTGGGACATCTATCCAGAAGTGATCTGGTGACCTCAGTCCTCGAGAATGAAGAGGGATTGTATCATCCTGGGACATCTGTCCAAAATAGATCCGGTGACTTCGGTCTTTGTGAATGTGGTGGGATTGCATCATCCTTGAACTTTGGTTCAAAATGTATCCAGAGGTCTCAACCCCTGTGAATGTGGTGGGATTGCATCATCCCTGAACTTCGGTTCAAAATGTATCTGGAGATCTCGGCCCCCGTGAATGTGGTGGGATTGCATCATCCCTGAACTTCATTTCAAAATGTATCCGGAGGTCTCGGCCCCCGTGAATGTGGTAGGATTGCATCATCCCTGAACTTCGGTTCAAAATGTATCTGGAGGTCTCGGCCCTCGTGAAAGTGGCGGATTGCATCATCCCTAAACTTCGATTCAAAATGTATCTAGAGGTCTCATCCCCTGTGAAAGTGGTGGATTGCATCATCCCTGAACCTCGGTTCAAGATGTATCCAGAGGTCTCGGCCCCCGTGAAAGTGGTCGATTACATCATCCCTGAACCTCGGTTCAAAATGTATCTAGAGGTCTCGGCCCTCGTGAAAGTGGTGGATTGCATCATCCCTGAACCTCGGTTCAAAATGTATCTGGAGGTCTTGGCCCCCGTGAAAGTGGTGGGATTGCATCATCCCTGAACCTCGGTTCAAAATGTATCCGGAGATTTCGGTCCCCATGAATGTGGTAGGATTGCATCATCCTTGGACTTAGTCCTAAAGTGATAGGGACTGATTATCCCGTAATCAATCCGGTAACTTCGGTTGTCGAGAATGCAGTGGGATTGCATCATCCCTGGACTTTAAGTACAAAAGTGAACCAAAGACTTTTTTGTCTTTGAGATGTGGATTACAAGTTGCTGCTAATGATGATGACGTACTGATCGAAAGATCAGAATATGATGATGATGTTATACTGATCGAAAGATCAGAGTGTGATGATGATGACGTACTGATCGAAAGATCAAAGTGTGATGATGACGATGTGCTGATCGAAAGATCAAGAGTATGATGATGATGATGATGTAATGATCGAAGGATCAGAGTATCATGATGATGACGTACTAATCGAAAGATCAGTGTATGATGATGATGATGTATTGATTGAAATATTAGAGTATGATGATGATTACGATGTACTGATCGAAAGATCAGAGCTTGATGATGATGTATTGATCAAAATATCAGAGTATGATGATGATGTACTGATCAAAAGATTAGAGTATGATGATGATGATGTACTGATCAAAAGATCAGAGTATGACGATGATGATGTACTGATCGAAAGATCAGAGTATGATGATGATGACATACTGATCAAATGATCAGTATGTGATGATGATGACGTACTGATCAAAAGATTAGGATATGATGATGATGATTCTATTTGAGAGTTGAAGTATGATGATGGTGCTGATCATGATGTTACTTATCAGAATATGATGATGTTGCTGATTGAAAGAACAAAATGTTGAAGAAGTTGTTGCTAATCAAAGTACTGAAGATGTTACTGATCAAAATGCTGAAGATGTTTTTGCTGATCGAAAGATCAAAGTGCTGAAGATGTTGGTGATCAAAATGCTGAAGATATTGTTGCTGATCGAAAGGTCAAAGTGCTGAAGATGTTGCTATTCGAAAGGTCAAAGTGCTGAAGATGTTGTTGCTGATTGAAAGGTCTAAGTGTTGAATATGTTGCTGATCAAAAGGTCAAAGTGCTGAAGATGTTGCTGAAGATGTTGCTGATCGAAAGGTCAAAGTGTTGAAGATGTTGATGAAGATGTTGCTGATCAAAAGGTCAAAAGATGCTGATGTTGATCAAAGAGTTGTTGTCGTTGAAGATTGAAGACGAAGACTATATTATGTTGAAAAGATTCCAATGATTTATATATGTGTTACTTTGATGATGTTGATGATGTCGTCTATTTCGCTCCTACTATTGTTGTTGTTGATGTTGTTGTAGAATACCCTTCTCATTAAGGGGGAGTGTTGAAATATTGTAACTTCGAAGAATATTCTATATGTATCTTTTTGTGGTCCCCGATGGTCCTACCAAGAGAACCTCTTGTATTATCGTGTACCTTGATGCTTCTAATCAGAAGAACTAATAAGAGTCATGAGGTTATCCCCTCTGATTGTAAAGGTGGGTCATTAGCACCCCAGTGTGGTTACTTGAGCCTACATGTGTAACTCGAGCCTACATGTTGAATGAGTTAATTGAAGTGAACGGATGAATATAAATAGAGGTGTAGCGCTCCTCATTTGAAGCACACACTCTCACTTGTGTAGCGCATTAGTGGAGAAGAGAAGAGTAGCAGGAGAAGGAGGAGGATCAGGCTTTGATCTCCTTGTTGGTTTTATCTTTTACCTTTTGGGGGCATCTATATTGAGGAAGTTTTTGCTGGGTTTTTCCCTTTAGGGTTTTCCCAGGATAAATCTATGTTGTTCTTGTGATACTGTTTCTTTCAGTGATCCTGTTTATATGCTTTTGTTATGAAAATGAAATCAAATACTGATATTCTAGCTTAGCATATGAAAATTTAACACTTATAGCTAATAGTGTCTATGGAAATTTATCAGATTAACAGTACAAGTAGCTCTGGCTATGGCATATCCCACTCAAAATTAAATTCTTCAGCTGGATTCATGTTGAAAACTATATCAGTACTTGGGATAATATTTTAACACATGGATGGATTTGAACAAATCATTTTTTCCTTTGTAATGCAGCAGGTGAATTAGTGAATAATTTGTTTGTCTCTTGTATCTTTTCTCGGGCAAGTAAGGACTTCTCTAGCCATCAAACACAGGTTAGTATTTAGATGCAATGATACATCACTGCTGGAAATTTTAAACTGTTGGACTACTCCAGCCATCAATCATACTCAGTTTCATTTTCCCTTATTTTATATCTGGAGTATTTGGAATACTCGTAAACACTGCATTTTTTATGATTTGATTCTGAGGGATGAAATGGTATGCCATAGGATTTTGGAGCTGGTAAATTCATTTCCGGTCTTTAAAAAAAAAATCTCAAAATATTGGCTCTATTCCTGAGAGCACCTATCCCTCTGGTTTTTCTGATGGTGCGACAATTTCAAATACCGGTGGTGATGGATTGACTCTACATATCATCTCATATCATTTCTTTCATGCCAAGATGGATTGTGTTGTTAGCAAAAATATAAGGGCAGAGCTGCTGGCCCTTTGGGAACTATTGGTTTTTGTGGTTTCTTTAGGCATCCCTTCACTCCTTGTCTATGGAGACTCCCAAGTTAACATAAATTGGGAAAACTCTATGGCATGCCTTGACGTTGTAGATCTAAATCATTGGTGCGACCGTATATTGGAGGTAAAAGATTCCTTTCTCTCCTTAAACCTTAATCACATCTACAGGGAGCACAATATGAGTGTTGATGCCTTATCCAAGGAAGCTCCTATACTAGAGATGGGACGACTCTCATAAATTGAATTTATGGATGGAGAGTCTATTGGAAGTAATATCATCACTGGAGAGTCTAAGGGATGAGTATCTTCTTCTTTTTTACTTGGCTATATGTCTCCACTCGTTAATGAGTTCAGTATTTGATGAGCCTTGTTATTTGTTATGATATGGATTTTAAATGACATTTTTTTTCTTAGCTCGACAGATATATTCTCCCCCTAATGGTTTCCTTGGATAAGCCTTCATGGCTCGTTTTGTGCTCCCTTGGAAAGTGATGAAAGTTCCCTTGAGAAGAGTATAGGATTCTTTGTACAGGTCTCCCAAAATATTGGGGGTTGTTTGTAGTATTGATACTTGGTATC
>LPNX010066025.1:124982-174518 GCA_001517045.1 Pseudotsuga menziesii | reverse complement strand
TGTGTGTGTGTGTGTGTGTGTGTGTGTGTGTGTGTGAGAGAGAGAGAGAGAGAGAGAGAGAGAGAGAGAGAGAGAGAGAGAGAGAGAGAGTATATTGATTATTTTGTTGTGGGTGTTGAAATAGTTTAGAGCTTTGTTAAATTAAAATTGTTATTTTCTTTACTTTAGTGACGGTAAAACAAAATTTAAAGGGTTTTTCTTAATGTTTAACTATTAAATTTAATTAGAATATTTAAATGAGAATAAGATTGTAGATTTTTTTTGTTGTGGATATGAAATTTTATACATTTTTATTATTGTGTTTGCATTAGTACGTTGACCATAGGTTTTATATTAAAGTCTTGTGTAGACTATTTTCAAAGGACCATTTTGGGAAATTGCCTGGAAACAATTTCCTAACTCAGTATATTGACACATGTTCCTTTTGTTGTAATTGGGAACTGGGATGTCGTTGCGCTAGTAATAGGTGGAGGGAGGTAAATCTAAGAGAATCCCTCCTAGTACACCTCATGAAGTTGGTTGGTCAACCATGTATACACAAGGTTTTTAAAGTGGTCTAATGAGGGATTCCCCTTTGTTGAAACTTTATTCATGCAACCCAGAAGTTAGGATCCCTTTCCTTGGTAAGTATAACATATGCATATACCTTATTTTAGAAATAATATATCAATTCTATGATCAATGATGCTAAGAAGAAGCATAGGAAATATATCTTTCTACTAAGACAATTCTCACAAGCATACATAGGAAAAACAGAGAGAACAAATGAGTCTCAATCACATGAATGAAGAGATGAATATTGGAGTGTATACTTCCATTGATTAATTATGAATAATAGTGTACATAAATATTGCATCCCTCATATAAAAATTTATTTGTATGGAGACAACTCATAAAGTTCAAAAAGGCTAACTTACCAAATATGATAAACCCCCATAGGTGGCTAAAGCACTTCCCAAATCAGTCAAAGACCTCACGAATTAGAAAAAGAATGATTGAGTTGTGAAGAGTGATGGAAAAACATGCTAATCCTTGAATACAAAGAGAAAGCCATGAAGGATGAGTTGGCAACAAAAGATACTAGTTTCCTAGTTAACTAGCTTTACCTTATCCACAGAAAAGATGGATAAAGAAAAATAAAGCAGAATCTGCAGTAGAGCACAGTTACTAATTCCAGATGTCCATAAAGTGGTCAATATCAACCCAAAATAAAAAATAATGCATTACTGGGGTATGTATGGCATGTGTTGACTTTAAGGTGCAAGTGGATGCCAACTAATTAGCTAGTGGGTATGAATTTAATCAAATAATGATTAAATATTTTATCCTAAGTTATGAGTGGGTTTAATATACTCCAACACCCCCATTTAAGTCTAACTTTATGATTGTATGTCAAAAATATAGGTCCATATAGGGCCCAACGACAAGGCTATGCTCACCCTTTAACAATTATTATGTCCAAAAAGATGAGGAAAGAGGAAAAACCACATGGGGAAAATCCTCCCTCAAAAAAGGAAAAGGCACAAAATTTGAGATAATATGTTTTCAACATATATTTAACTTCACTTGAATGAGCTGAATGAACTGCTTCCGGTAAAATAATTTGATGAAGAAATCATGATATCCATGGTCATGCGCTAGAGTGTTGAATCTGCAAGAAGAAAGAGGAGAGACTCCTAGTATCTCATCATCTGATGAAGTAGGAGAATTATATGAATGCTTATTTCTATTGTAAAAATATGATCTGAAAACATAATATGAAATGGAAAAGAGATATGTGCATACTCCTTCCCAAAGAGTACGAAAATTAAGACAATTTATTACACACTCAATTCCTTGAATAGCTGCAAAATTGTGATGTGAATCACATGTCAATCTTCCAATATGATGTATAACCTTACCAGATCTGATATGAGGCTGATAAAACTATGATATATCAGAAACATTAGCATATGTGACATAAAATACAAAGGCTTCGTGACTCCATGAGCATATAGGGCTAGACTAGGAAAACTATGAGCAACTGGGAAAAATTGATAGGTATAAAAGTATGAATGATGGATGGACATGAGATATGAACAATAAGTGTTTAGAACAGATCCAAATTTTTTTAATATAATTCTAAATATTACCAATTTCATGGATAACCAACCACTTAAATATAGGAAAGACTTCAAACCATGTAAGATGAGTAACATTGCATAAGAGACCAATGAGGAATCAACTAGTGAACTTGGGATTTGTATAGTATTAGGATTATTCAGAGGTATAGTAGATGGTATGGATGGTGGTATCATTTATGTCATGACATTAATATAATCCTTCAAACAATATTATAAACCATAGATATAATCTTGTGAATTAAATGAGGAAGAGTTGCTCAAAGACAAGTCAGTATCTAGTGAAAAATCACTATTTTTGGGAGATGAATCTAGGACACTGATAGGAGGATTATCAAATAAGGGATATGATATTTATGATTCTGATATATCATATACTGAATATATATCATAGATATTAGAAATGTATTTAACTCTGGCACTCAAAGCATAATTTATATCACCTTGGAACTACGCACTATGACATTGTTCTGAGGAATTAGCAACCTTCTCTATCTCATCTAGAACTTCGATCTTGTGCTTCTCAAGAAGATGATACATGATGTCCATATTCTTATTGAAACACTTATTCTCTGAATTAAAACCCTTTTTTCAATAGGAACACTTGGATGTGCTCCCTTTCTTCTTACCCTTCTTTACTGAATCTTCATCAGTAGGCTTCGAACTTTCATCTTCAATTTCTTCACAATTTTCTTCTCTTTTGATTTGATATTCTTGATTACTTGAACCAGAGAATGATCCTTTCTCTTGTAGAAATTAAGGACACCCATATGGATCAATTTATCTTGCTCCTTTGTTAGTGAATCAAGAAAAGTATTTAAAGAAGGCATTTTCCACTTAGGAACAACAATCCTAGTAGCATGAAAAGTAGACACAAAAATTGAGTAATCAGGACCCAATTTAGAAAGAATGGAAAGGATTAATTGATCATATTCCTTCTCAATACCACATAGCTTGAGCATTAGAACAAGTTAATTTAACTTGGTGAAGAAACCCTCAAGAGAATTGAAACTGCTTGGACTCGGTGAGAATAACTCAATCTCCAATTGATGCGCTCTTAGATCATCTTGAGCTCCAAAGATAGACTACATTTGATTCCACACTTGGTTTGGAGTGGTCAGACCATATAGATGAAAGAGTAGATCAAGATAAATAGAGATACAAATCAATCCATAGGATTCATGCAACCTATTATGCCACTTAGCTTTCTCAATCATAGCATTGAGCTCATTCTCCAAAGCTAGAGTAACTTTGTATAATCCTTTACTGCGCAATAGAATGCCAATTTTGGATTTCCATTCGTGGTATTTTAATGGATTAAGAATTATATCTGAGGAAAAATCCATATTGTTGAGTTGATTCACACAAGAAGAAACTCTCTATAACCTACAAAACAAACTAGGATAAAATCTTGTAATCTAGACAAGCTCTTCTTAATAGAGGGATAGGAGACTGGATGTGCTCTGCTAGAGAGAATAGATGGCTCCTCAAATCTATATAACTTGATCAACCTTGCACTATGATACCATGTAGAATATTGCAAGGTTGTGATCCCTATATATCTTATACCATGTAGAATATTGCAAGGTTGTGATCCATATATATCTTATACCATGTAGAATATTGCAAGGTTGTGATCCATATAGCTCTGATACCATTTATAAATAATATATGAGTTCTATGAGAAATGATGCTAATAAGAAGCACAGGAAATAGATATTTATACTAAGATAATTCGCACAACCATACACAGGAAAAATAGAGAGAAGAAAAGAGACTGAATCACATGAATAAAGAGATGAATATTGGATTGTATCCTTCCATTGATTAATGATGAATAATAGTGTACATAAATAGTACACCCCTCATAGGAAAATCAAGTTGCATGGAGACAACTCATAAAGATAAAAAAGGCTGACTTACCAAATATGATAAACCCCCTTAGGTGGCTAAAGCACTACCCAAATCAGTCAAGGACCTCACGAATTAAAAAAAAAATGAGTGAGTTGTCTAGAGTGATGGAAAAACATGATAATCCTAGAATATGGAGAGAAAGTCATGAAGGATGGGTTGGCAACAAAAGATACCAGATTCCTAGTTAACTAGCTTTACCTTATCCACAGAAAATATGGATAAAGTAGAATAAAGAAGAATCTGCAGTAAAGAATAGTTACTAATTATGGGTGTCCATAAAGTGGTAAAGATAAACCCAAAATCAGAAATAAATCATTCCTGGGGTATAGATGGCATATGTTGACTTTAAGGTGCAAGTGGATGCCAACTAATTTTCTAGTGGGTAGGAATTTAATCAAATAATGATTAAATATTTTATCCTAAGTTATGAGTAGGTTTAATGTATTCCAACACTTATTATAACACTTATACTTTATAACTCTTATCCACTTTAACCCCTTTCACACCCAAATCCTCTCAACAATAACTACTTTATCCACTATATCATCGAACCCATATAAGTTGTAACCAATAAATTTTAGAACTTAACACTTATAAATCCTATGAATTTTAACATTTATAAGTCCTAAAACCTTGTAAATTTGTATTCTCTTAACCATTAAATTTTAACATGTATAACCTCTCCTACATATAACATCGATAAATCCTAACTCTTTTTACCCCTAACCATTATAATCGATGTAAATTTAATTTACATAACACCTAAATAGCTTGACCATTACAACGCTTGAAAATTATCCCACGTGTGAGTTTGATCACATTGTTTAGTGGGGGTGACATTGTTCATGATGACAGTTCCCTAAAGGATTTTAAGTAATGTTAGGAGTGTCGGAGTCTGCAAATGGCCCTAGATCTATATTTGGACACAATATGAGGAAATTATGGGCTAAATTTATGTATTATGGGTTGGTTGTGGACATATGTTAGCAAGAAACAAGATGGTTTAGTAAGTCTGATCATGTTTAAAGTAATTATGGTCATGTTGGAGTAATTTAGGGCTTTTCACCAACACTCAAACAATGATGTACAACACTTCAGGTAGTAAACCATCATTTTTGGGTGAAATTCAGACCTCAAGAGGTAGCATTCAACAATGGATTCCACTTCTGGGTTATTGTAGACCATAAAATATAGCAACAACCTTAATTTGGACACTCAAGTGCATTTGGGCCAACGGTTTGAGTCTTTTGGGCATGTTTAGTGGGAATTTTTTGGATAGATGTATGCACTTATATATTCATATGGGCATGACACAACAAGTAAACTTTGTCATATTTAATTTTGGACACTCCCTATGCATCCAAAGTTATATTCCTAGGTATGTTCTTATACATGTATAGTGGTGCCTTTTGGAGGAGCTGCATCCATTGAAACAATCCTACAAAATATTTTGATCAACTTATAACTGAAGGGAAGAGTGTTAACCATTGTTTTCAACATTATATAGTAGCAAAGGAATGCTATTGAATCCAACCATCTTAGACTTTCAAGTTTCTTGGAATTCCCTTCTCCTTCCAATTTTCCCTAAATTTTTTTGGAACATGACCCTTCGACATGTGGAAGAGTAAAGTGAGAAGTGACAAACCATGCCCATGGCTCTCAAAAACAAGTTTCAGAATTTCACCAAGATCTTGGTAGGTACCCATGTTGACCATCCCTTATGTTGGCTTCCTTCTGTAAGGTTAATGTCTCAATAAGTCCCTTTGTAGTATCCATTGGATGAACATGGAGGGTGACAGAAAGGTTTCCATTGTGTAAACTAGAGCATATGTTTCACTCCCAAGGATTGGGATTTATGCGAATTTAAAATCCCACACCCAAGCCTAGGCCTTATGTTTTAAATGGATGATTTAAGAATTATAAAGGAATAAACCCTAAAATGTGCTTCTTTAGATTTGCATTCACCAAAAATATCCTTGGGACAAGAAATCATAGGTAGACTTGATATTTAAAAATCTCATTGTTATCATGATCAATGTTATGGTGAAAGGAAAACATGTTGCTCACAATATATAAAGCATTAAATACTCTACAACATTATCTCAATTGGAAAGGGAAAGGTTTTGGAATTGGTTTTTCCTTTATTGGCATTTCTTTATGGTGGTCCTGTATGTTATTGAAGGCAATTAAGTGTAGGCTAAAATAGCATGGCTCTTCCACCTAATATTTTTGAAGAGAGACATTGTCATGAGCAAGGAATTTTTCAACGCTTAGAACGGCAATCGGGTCCTGTGGCTAGTATTGAGCAATAAATAAAAATTGACCAAGCCAAATAGGGTTGTGATTGAATAGATAAGGTAGTTTTCCATAATTATTTTGACATGAAATTCATCTTGCAATCTCTTGTTCAAATCTGAAAATATTGGAATAGGAACAAGTTCAATGATATTAAGAACTATAATCTTATGAATGAGTTTAGAAGGATTTACCATAAATTTGTGCTATACAACTAGTTGAATATGATGTCTCTCTTTGATTCACATAATGTAAGGAAATCACAAGTTGATTGTGATAAGGATTTATTGTTTGGTCCCCTATCCTTACAGGATTAACTCTCGACCATAGGTTGGTGCACCTTGGTTCTTCTCAGCCCATATGTTTTTGTGCTTTATGTGTGGTCTCCGTGAACTCAAACATGTGTTTTAGTTTTGAGGATATTTTAAATATACTAAATTACCAAGATACACAAATTTTGTGGCCACTTCGTCCTTATTTCCATTGCCTAGAAAGTTTCTCTCCTAGGCATAAAACTACAATAGATCATTGAATTCCATTGCAAAGTATGAGAGGTATTTATTCAGGAGCTTTGGATTCATTTGTGAACTATTAGACATATCTCTTCATCTTTCTTGAAAAAAAATAGAAATAAGTAGAGAAATAAAGGTGTGGAACCCAAGTTTGTGTTTCTCACAAAATGCCATTTAGAGAAATAAAATACTAAAATAGTTGTTTGAAGGCTCTAGCATGGAGCACCTTTGTCCATTGCACACCACAAAAAATGCTTCAAGAGGTATTGATATTATGCAAAAAGTCACAAAATTTATGAAATGTAAGGCATTAGCTGGTGATTCGAATCATTAGGTTTTACTGGAATTTTTTAAGAAGAGTGAATATCAAAAGAGGTTCAACATTGCTTTGTATGCTCTTGATATAGGTAGGTTTATATATATAAAAAAAAAAATATCCAACATTTCCTTCACCACCACCAAAATAATGTAAATAATTGAAGCTTTATTTTCTTATGATTTTGACAAAATAAAAAGGAACAATAGAGTCAAGATCAAGATAGGAAAAAATATTTGTTACATGTAGTTCAAGATCTCACACTCGAATCAGTACGGAAATTGTTTCTCTTATTTTTCCCCCTGGAGTTGATCTATCCTGTGGTTTAAGCTCCCGAAAGATCGGCGCTAAGGAGTTTGTGAACAACGATTTGGTGCTACCACACACACTAAAGGAGATGTTAGTGATGATCAATTTCTTGATTTTACCCGCAGTTGAGCGGCCAACACCTACATATTAACAAATTTCAGCTTGTGAGAAATATTTAACTTTGGATTATCAGTAATTGCATCATGAACTTCATAATATAAATCACAAACACGAACAACAAAATCTAGATATCAATCTGGATAATTATAATCTTGATATAGATCCTAGTAAGGGGAAGCTGGTTTTTAAACTGGATCAAAGGGTTTAACAAACGTAACTGGAACTACTAAAAAGGATGTGGGCTTTGCCCCTTCCCACACCTTTGTATATGGTACCTTTTTTATTAGTAGTTATGGTCCCTAAACCATTCTTCTTATGCTTGGCAAGGTAAGCTGCTTAAAAATAAACTGCTTCAATGCAGCGTTGGTAGCTTCATCAAGGTTGTAGCCTGCACTTAGACACTTAAAATTGTTATTCAGTTCTTCTAGATAGTACTCGAATATGTAAATAATATTGAAACCTACAACGCTAATATTACTTCTACTATTATTCAATTTATTTCATGAACTCCAATCAATCTCGATATTCCATCAGGAAGAATCTCGTGGGGGGGAGTAATTGTTGCCAACCTTACAAAATATAAGGAAAGATAACATTTTTCTATGATCCTTCTAAGAAAGGAATTTCACACTTTATTCATGCTTCCATTGTTAATGATTCATTGACCCATGATTTTAATTTTATCAATTCAATATGGGTCCCTAATCCTAATCCTTCTCTCACAAGTGTAGAATCATCATCTATAGGGTAGACACATAATCAATTGAGCCAAGAGGATACGTCAGAGTGAAGGTTTATCCATTGAGCATATAGAGGGGAAGTATATCCCTTTAGCAAAAGTTAAGTTATCCCTAGTTACCGAAACGAGATATGTAAATACGTTATAAAAGAAGCAAAACTTTGCAAGGGATATGATAGATCGAATAAAGATGAGGTACATGTTCAATCCCTAGGAAATAGTGTGGGAATCTCTCTTCCCCTCGAATAATTCCCTTTCTCTTGGTGGTGCTCTTACTTATTCTATTACATTTATTGGTGTGGGTGAAATGGTTGTTGTTTTCTCTATTGCCTTTGATAACTAGGATTTACACAACAGCATCAGTAACAGAGACATAGGTAGCAAGAATCAAAGCATCTAAGTCAGTTTAATAGCTTGTTTTAGCCCTCGTAGCATATTGAATTCTAGATACAGATCCATCTTGAGCAGATTAAGTGTTTGTCGGAGATCCATATCCAATTGGAGATTTAGTAATTTCAGTTGAACTACTGCCACCCATACCCATAGCAGTAACAATCAAATTCTCTTCTCTCCTAGCTTTTACATCCCCCTAGTTGTGTTAAACTAAGTAAATGCAATTCTTCAAAAAGAAAAAGAAACTTTGGAAGTTAAGTTGGGTTTTAATATAATATCAGGTAAAAATGGTTCTTAAGGATCTACTGCTTCATTGATTGGTTCAACCAAATAAATTTATGTTTTTACTAGCGCTTTTACTAAATATGTTGTATATTCTTAGCAAGGGATTTACTTAGTAACTTGGAAATTCTTTAAGGTATTCTTGAAACCAAAACAAACACCAATGAATGGAGTAGAACACCCACCAATGATTAATTTTCCACAGCAATGAAATGAAGTGTATATGCTTAAACCTAGATGACATTGAAAGGATTCATCATGTATACCTGAAAAGAGATGTTAAAGTTGACCCAGTATATGATCCCCTTCCATTAGTTGAGGTAGCAGGAGAGGTTGCAGCAGCATACTCACTGGAAGCATATTCTATTCTATTGCATCTTTATTTAGGACTCCTTGCCTCCCAACTAGGTGGGCTAGATTTGCATCTTGTGAACCTGGGAAAAAGATGATTCATATCCTGTGAACCTGGGAGGCAATTGATGACAATGAAATAAGAGGCATGCACCATTTTGTTTAAAACAAATCCCCCCTTTAAAACATTATATATATATATATCTTACAAATTAAATGAAATATAACATGAACTATAATCTAAATAAAATTTGAGAAAATTGCATTTAATTGATATACATTAAAGAGTAGATCTATCTGAGGAGTTATTTGAGTAGTCCAAGATAAATAGTTAGAAGTATTTTTTTATCTGTCATTTTCGACATCTTCAAATGTGACAACTAGGGAAGAGTTTTTCTTTTATATTGATGGAGCATAATATAGAAAGTGGATGCCTTATTTTGTATCTTTAAATCTAAAATTAATGACTTTAAATCTAAAACCAATGACATTATTGGGCACCTTAACACTACAAGTATATAGAAAATATTTTAGTTTCCAATTCCTATGGTTTGATTGAGTGGAACTCGTTAAAGGAATTTGTGAAGTCTCTTATCTGCATGGCATTGTGTGAAAATGATAGCTATTGTTTAAATTGTTCAACAAGGCCATAATAAATGTTTACTTGGAAAAAATCTTGCATGAAGGATTTAAGGATTTAGCAATGTTCATGAGCTGCGTACATGGAATGTCAGACACATGGTAGATATGAGTGAGTTGGATATCCATTATGTAGGAGGTCCTTGAGCACAACATCATTTTAAATAGGGTGGACCTGATTTATAACAACTGTCCATAAAGAGTATAAAGTAGTCCAAAACACCAGCAAAGGGTGACACAAGTTCTTTTAATATGGTGTTATATCTCATGCTCTATGTCTGTCCCTAAAAATAATTCTTGAGATTCAAACCAAATTGGGAACCTACATGTGTTAATGTAGTGCACATGTATTTAAAAAGGTTGGGGAAGACAATGTTCTCATGTATTTTCAAGTATGTTCTAACCCCTCTACATGAAATGTTTTATGGAACATTAGTGTCCACAATTATCTATAGATTCAATCCAAGCTTTGGATTCAATGGGATAAATAGTTTTGCATGGATCAATGATGATTATGTGAAAGAGGGTGCAGCGGGGTTGGTGAGTTAGGATGTGTTTAGTATGAATGTCAATAGGATCAATAGGATCAATAGGACTCGCACTGATAAGACTCGTTTTGAAAGGACATGGCAAGCTACAGAACCACGTATCAGGTGCCCAGCACAAGCGAATGTTTTCTTAGTAGGGGCCAACCAAAGATAAACTAGATTTTACCTAGAAATATCCTCAAACCATTTGGTCCTAGATAATATGAACTCCACCTTGGATGTGTACACTCCACATGGAGAGAAGCTACAAAGCACTCTCCCTCTCCAGTAAGCCTGCTAGTTGCTTGATCGAAGAGCCAAGTACCTATCTGATCAAACCCTAATGTGATCACTGAGAAAATGTGAATTGCTTTTAACGAGCTAGAGTGTGTGGTGTTGGGTGACTGGCGTGTAAGTCCATTCTCATGAGACAGTATAAAGCTGTTAGTTTATAACTTCAATAAAATTTGATAAAATTGCGTTTAAAATAATTAAGTTTTTTTCTATATTAATAAATTAATCACCTATTATTATTATTTTAATTTTTTCTACATTTTAAAATATATAGAAATATTTTAACATATTCATTATATACTGTAAATTTAATTTTTAATTTTTTCTTTTAATATTTTTATTAATATATTTATTATACATTCCAAATTTTGATTTTAATAATTTTTTTATTTTAATATAGGTTAGCACATATATGCTATACTTAAATTTAATCTTTAAAAATTGATTTTAATAATTTATAATTTGAGTCTTTTAGATTTTAATTAATTAATTGTAAATAATTTTGTAAAATATTGCATTTTAATGTAATTATATAAGTTAATGTTTAATATTTTTTAAACTTTAATTTTAATATTGTGTAAAGTAATGTTTTGTGGGTTCTCATTAATTGTAATATAATTTGATAAAGTGTTACATTTTAATATCGTGTATTGTTATTTAGAAATTAGTTTTTTGAAAGTTAATTTATAAATTGGGTTTTTATGAATTTATTATTTTGTAATGTTTTTTATACAAATCTAATAATAACATATTTTAAAAGTATTAGAAAACTTAATAATACTTTTTTTAAATAATCAAATAAATAAAGTTCAACTAAAAATTTATAATTATATGATATTTTTGAGATTAAGAAAAATGGATGAATATATCATATATTCATAAATAAAAATGTGTAAATAAAAGATATTTTAAACATTAAAAAAATGGATAAATATAACATTTATTGAAAAATGTGTAAAGACATGCGTATTAAGTGAAAATACATATGTTGTCTTTTTCAAAATATATGAAGGAAAAATAATATATTTTATTGAAAAGGTGTGAAAAGACATTAGTACTTTACTCTAGGTGTAAAAGTACGTGTAGATTACCATGGTTAACCAAATATTTTCATCAACCATTTAGAATATGAAAAGTAGACAACCTTAACTCAAGTAATGCCAACTCAACTATTATAGATGATGTCATTCTTTGGATTGTGATTGGTTCTTAAAAAGTTAATTTTAATAGTACTTTTTTTGTTTGGAGGCCCACTTTTTACCTCAAAATTCCCATAATGACTATGCTCGTGGTCCTTGTCCATGGATTCCAAAAGGTATTCATCTAATGGAAGACAATGCTCTAGAAATAATACATGTCAAGAGACTCTGTAGGGGAAATGGGGTGGACATTAGGCTGCAATTCCCCCATTAAAGGTTTCACCATGTCAACTACCATATCTATGTCTAGAGAATTTGAACATACAATGATAGGGTCATTCTCATTAGTGGTTGAAGGCATGGGACACAGTGCCACATAAGGATTTAGTGATAGGATGTCAATGAGGTATTCAATATCAGATGAACTATGTACTGCCCAAGGATCATATGATTCATGATATTATCGTACCATAGTGGAAATCATATTAACTATGGAAACCTTCCATGGTGCATCAATAATGGATAAACAAAATACTCCCATAAGGGAAGAATCTTTAAGGAGTCCAAATCCTACACTCTTGTAATGGATTTTTTACTATCCTAAGAGAATAACATTATTTCCCGAGTTGTTAATATCAGGGGTGTAGTAGTCAAGTTGGTCAATGGTAATAGTTATACCTTGGTGAGTAAATTGTACTAAGCAAAAAATTGAGGATGTGACAGTAGTCATTGCATAAAACCAATTTAAACCAAGCAATAAGTTGTAATCTGAAGTTGCATCGATGAATTCCAAATGAATGGAATCAGTGTTTCCCCCTAATTCCAAGGTTAAAAAGGATAAATTACATAAGCTTGAAAACCATAACCATCAAATTCCTTAGGGGTAGTAAGAGACCGATTAACATCAAGGGAGATAATAACCATCCAATAGGATAAAGACATGACCTATGTAGAGGCACCTTTTTTTAGGACAATACGATAGATATTTTTTCCACCAACCGTGATATTGATTTTATATTCAAGTTGATGGGAAAACCTCATTTCAAAGTATTCCACATTAAACATGATGTTATCATACATGTTAGGATCCACATCTCCAAGAACCGACAACAGGGTTCTACACTAACTGGGATAGTTTTGTATAACTTCAAGAGTGGACATAGTGAAAGGTACCTCAGCCAAATCCTCAACAATTTTATAAATTTGAGTAACACGAGCACTTGGATAAAATGTCAACTTTCGAATTGTGCTTTTTGGTGGGAATGACACTAAGTTGGAAACAAGATTCTCTATTTGAAGAGCACTAGAAGATGGAGGAGGAGTAGAGGTGGATGTTTTATCAATAAAACCCCCATTGGTTGTTTTCTCTAGAATAGGTTCATAATTCTGAGACCTAATCAATAAACTAATGATCTCATTACACATAAATACATGAGAATTTAAGGAAGGATCCCATCGAGCAGGAGGATTTGTGTCTCCCCCCTATGAAGGTGTAGAGCTTTTTGCAACCATTTGATGTTGTTATGGAGAGAAGGGGTTGGTTAATACTATTGGTTGGGAGGTACTCTTTACAAACTTATTGACTTCCTCATGATGATGACATTACTTTGTATATTGGTCACCTCCATAAATGAGGCAAGGAAAATTTTCCTTCCGTTTTGGTTTCGTTTCAATGGTGGTCTGTTGGGATTTGGGATTCTCCTACTGCTTTAAATATTTTTTGAATTTCCATTTATTTTTTTTCTTACTCCTCGATAGTTGAGATGAAGAGGATTTGTTGGAGAAGGATTGAGAAGGGACTAGTTTTGCGAAGTGCATGCAAGGATGTGGACTGTGCACATGCAGCAAAGGGATGCAAGTGTGCAAAATATGGAAAGTAGTTAGGGTTGTGGTGCATTAGGCATATTTTTGGGTTTGTTTGTAGGATTTGGACCCCCACTAAAAATATATATAAATAAGCAGTGGGTAGAGAGATAGAGAGAGGTTGAAGGTGGAACTAATGAATGTTGTAATGTTCTAATGCTAAGTATGAATACTCTTTGATTGTTTTGGGGTTTATGTCATGCAGTGCGCAGGAGATATATGGTTATGGATGAATGATAATGTGATGAATATGTTTTTGAGATCCTTTTTATGTATTGTTGAATTGTTTTTCCTGTTAGCGCATACTAAATGTGATGTTTTTATGAATTTTATTCCTAAATAAAATATTTGAATATGTTTATGTTATAATTGATGTTCTAGTATAGATTTGATTTTATGTGGAGAATTGTAAGTGGTAGAATTGAATCCTAACCCTTCTTTTCTATAGAAATTTGGTTCCTACAGCCCCCCTCATATGCCTTGGGTGAGACTTCATATGTTTAACAGATAATTCCATAAGGTCCAATATCTAAGGATGTTGTTGGTGTTTATTGCTACAAATCAAGTCTGCCCTTTTCACGCCAACAAATGCTTCCATTGTCGAAATGCATATTTGATATTGAAGGGAATGTGGATACCAACTAGATAAGAGATAAATAGTTGGATAGATGATAAACAGTGTGTTTTTGCATGAGAACAGAACCCTAATCCAAGAATAAGTGAAGAGGTATGGTTAGAAAGGTATGTATTTTAAGAGTTCCATTCTATATTTTTCCATGATTTCCCTTAGTACTAGCAAATTGGTTGATCATATTAATTGATAAAATCCAAGATACATCCTATGATTTCAATAAAATGGACCCCTGAAGAGATCTAGTAGTTCAAAACCATAAGTAATCATATCTCATGTGCAATTGATTTCTAGATGGATAATATATTGGAAGGGTACATTATCGAGTTTGTTATAAGTTGAGAAAGATCCTATTATGATGCGGAGAGAAAATTTTTGAAAGGAGCATGTGGACAACATATTAGCTAAATAGATACATGGAATAAGATGTTATTGTGCTACATGGGTTGTATGACAATGGAATTTAAGTACTAATTTTTTTTGTGCACACCATGGAACTGGTGAATGACCAAAGAAGCGTCTAAGAGTATGTAAGGAAATATGGAAATGGAATGAATGAAGTGAGAATTCCAAAATGAGAGAGTACAAAAAATGTAAAGGTTGGATTTATGCGTAAAGGAAAAATATTTTGGGGTGATAGGAAGAGGAGTGTGACTTAGAGAGATGAGGAGTATAGCAAGTTTGAATAAAGTGATTATTGCACAGAGTACTATATGGAAGGGAAATTGTACTTGGAAGAAAGACATCATTATCTTGATCATAAGGAGGAAGGGAGACCTATTTAGAGCCAAATCTGTGCTGAAACTATGACCTCGGGTTCCTTTCCATCATATGAGGTAAGACCTAAATCGATATCTAAAGTATTTATAGTTAGTACAAATAGTAGTGGTAGTAGCAATCAGAAGGGACAAGGTATTGGAAGTGGTCATAAAATTTATGTGTAGATGAGCACAACATCAAGAAAGATGGTATATCCAACACTTAGGATTCCTATGTTCTATGCAAAAGGAAACGAAAATCCATAGGAACATTTATTTCTTTGTAATAATATCTAGGAAGTAAAGCAAGTTCAAGATGAAGCTAAAAAGATAGCATAGTTGGGTACTACATTATGATACCATGCATTACATTGGTATATGAAGTATCAAATTTATATACCACAAGGATAGGTTAGAACCCTCACACAGATATGTGATGCATTTAAAATAGAATTTTGGAGACCTATGTCTGAGTCGTATTACATTATAGAACTGTAGGAAATTAAACAAATTCCAAATGAAACCATATGGGGCTTCGATAAAAGATTAAATATCGATTGTTAGATCAAATTCCCTTTGAGGTGCATCTGAAGCAACATAAAGAATGGTTTATTGTTGTATTTTTACCGTACATAACCATTAAAGAAACAAACCAATGTGAAACAGAGGGATGCATTGGAACTAGAAATGAAATTGGACGCCTCTCCTATAGTGGACATTGGTTCAAGTATGGGTCAATTTCAATCAAAATTACAAGTATTGACATTACAATTGCAATATCTTACAAAATGGAAAGAGAAGTGCAAAGGATTATGGTGTACTACTTGTTCTACAAAAGGTCATGATAGAGGAGAATGCCCCATGATCATGGATTATTTGGTAGTAAGACACCCAAATCCATTGGTTCCAAGACCACGAGTGTTGTTAGGGAATAAGTAATCCTATGACTAGGGTATGAGGTCACCAACATACCGGGTTTGCAGACAGACTATAACAAGGTGTATATGAACAAAAATCAAACATATATATTGTTAAAGAGTGGAACAAATTTTAATGGATAGAAGAAGAATACCTTATTTTGGAGTTCAATCCTAACTTTTACTTCTTCCAAAGAAATGCTTCAAGCTACTAGCCCAATAACTGCAAGGGGAAAACTACCCTTCTCAAAGCACTTTTAGATATTACAAATTAGACACATGAACAAATAATGAGATTGAGACTTAATATAAAATCACAATCATGATCATAACTCATTGATAACTGAATAATGCATAACAAATATTTGGAAGTAAATATATCTCTTTATTAATACAATATTGGAACAGATACATTCACCTCATCTTGATCCGATCTTCTTAAAACCCGGTTCTGGTCCCTCTTGCTTCTCTTCTCTAAGGAAAATCCTCCACAATAACTCTATCTCTAGAATGGTCCCCCTCTTCTGTATCCCCTCTCATATTTTTATTGTCAATTGAGAGGAGACGTTATAAGGATAAGGTAGTTAAGGAAGGTGTGGTAGTTACCATATTGACCCCAACCACCTCGTAATTAATCTGCTTTTTATTTATAATGAGTTTTTAAGGAACATGCAAGCATGACAAGAGAAAATCATGTGCAACATGCAAGTTTCCTTGAGGAAACTCGTGTGTTCAAATTTTAAGGTAAACACATGAGTTGACTATGGACAAATCGTGTATAACATGCAAGTTGTCAGTTCAAAAGTCATGTTTGTGTCCTAAACTCATAGCATAAAAATATCAATACTAGAGTAATCATCAAATGATCCATGCCACATCCTTTTATATCCATAAGTCTCTTCAATCCAACTTTCCATTCTATGTAACGAAACGCTCAGTATCATCAATCGAATACAGAAGTGTCATTTTGGGGTATAACAATGAGGAGGAACTTGGTTTCATATCTTTGGAGTTTGGGGCCATATAAGAAATAATTTTTTGAAGATGTAGACATCTCATACTACACCTCATAATTTGTTTTGTAACGTTTGTAAATCTATAGGATATGATGAAAAGGGTTTTAGTTCACTGCATATGATGAGGGAACAAAATTAATACTTGTACAGAGTTCAATAGAATCCTTGAATAGTAGAAGGAACAACCCAGTATAATGCACAAGCTAGAAGAGGAGGGTATATTTTGGGTGGAAGAGGAGGATTTGAAGGACATGAGAGAGGAGCAGTTAGAGGCTTTGGTTGAGAAAGGGTCCCTATAACATGTTACAATTGTTTCAAGGAGGATCATTATGTGCAATAATGTCTGAATCCTTGTTCTATCTATTCATATTTCCATGCACTAGATCATGTGATAAAGGATTTTCCATAGTGATATCTAAATGGCAGGAAAAGAGAAATTAGATTCCAAATCATAATCAAAATTAGAACCAGAACTAGAATGTATAGATGATAGCTACATAACCTCAGGAGGAACAAAAGAAGATAATAGTAGTTAAACATGGAGTCAAAAATGGAGCTGATGTGAAAAATGAAAAGAATCAAAACATACCTTGTGTTAGAAACGCAAAAACATCTAGACTGAAGTTTGATCCTAATATGGAAAAGCAAACATATGTTTATATGCAAGATGAACTGTGACAAATGGAGTAGGGTGAGTCCTCTATGTCAATTCCAAAAGTCTAGGATGGTTAGATGGTCTATGATATGTCTCCTATAGATGCTCATACCATTACAAGAGAGTCAACTAAAAAGGTAAGTACTTTGAAATGTTTCTTGAAAAGTTGTTTGAATCTAGTTAAAGATGGATCAGTTATGAACACTTCGTGCAATTTAATAGATCAATGTGTAAAATAAAGATAAATCAATAAATAATATTCAGTGCAAAAGAAGAACCAATAAGGAATTCATATTAAGTGTACAGATAGGAGAATATGACATGGATTATGTTATTTTAGATTTGGGATCGGATGTGAATGTCTTACCAAAGAAAACGTAGGAATATATGGGTAAACCTAATATGATTTGGTATCCCTTGCAATTATGTATGTCCAATCAGCTCGGAATATATCCTATTGGAAGACTTGAGGGAATAATAAGTGGATATATATGGTGTGCATAGTGTAGTAGATTTTGAGGTCATTGAAATATAAGATAATAACATGTCATATCCAACATTATTGGGGCTATATTGGGATTTTGATAGCCAAGAAATTCTCAATTTTAAGATAAGATAGATGGTATTTGATACTAGATATTCAAGAGTAATTTCTCCACTTGATCCAAATGAATCCAGACATTATGTGGATCCTATGAAAGTAGTTTTGGTGTTTAAGAACTTGATCAGTTATACAACATGATTATGCGAATGGATGAATATGTGGATCCTAAAAGAAATGGTGTATTGAGTTGGTGTAGTATCACTTCCTGTACATTTGATTTAGAAGAAGATTTATAGGATTTGAATCAAAGGAGACATGAATTATCTGCTCAAAGATCCATTGGTCTAACACATTCATTACGTTGGATTAATACTGAGGTATATGAACCACATAGTTTTAATGGATTAACAAGGGTAAGTTTCTTTATAATGAAATTTGAATAAAAAATTCTAGAAAAAAAGGAATATCAACACTAGATGTTGCACTTAGAGCTACCCCTGCGAGATGGTGGGTCACGTACAGAGCTAAATTTGAAGACTAGCAACAATGTAAAATATTAATGTAGATCAAATTTAAATCTGAGTAATGTTTGACTATTCAAATGTATAAGGGGTTAAGTAATCCTAAAGACTATATCACTGGTTGTGTTGAAAAATGGATAGTTGTACCTCAGTAAAAATGAGTACATATATTTATTCACACATTGGACATTATCCCAAAGAATTGGTACATAGAATTGGAAGTGTGCAGAGGAACAACAAATTGGGCAGAGTTGTCATAAAACTTTGTGGTCACATTCAACATTAAATATGACAACTTGAATGTTGATGTAGCATTGCAAGTAATTAAGTAGAATATTTTTACTACAAATGAGCCAAAACTCTCCTAGAATATGCATCCTACAATTGTGAATACGGAAAAAATGTTAGAATGTTATAACATGGAAAGAGAGACATTGGTTGATGAAGATCCAAAAGTAAATATAGGTCCTAGAAGCATAATCAGTATGTTTCATAGAAGGTCCAGCATTAGATGTCCCTAATTATGCCTAGCCCTTGAAACACAAAAATTCAATGTTGGGACAAAAGAAAAACCCAATTATGCAAGTATAATAGATTATTGGGATGGAGAAACAGTCCAAAAAATCAACTATATTATATAAGAGTATCAAGATTTATTTTCTACCACATTTTCTGAAAAGAAGGGAATTGTTGGGAAGTTAGGAGAAACAAAGATTCCATTCAAACCCGATGTAAATCCATTTAAGCAGATACCTTATAGACTGAATCCAAAATACAAGTAAAAATTAAAAGCAGATATTGATCATGTCAATACCAAAATTTTAGAAATTTAAATTGGGTATTTTCTGCTAGAATGTCTTTGAAAGATAGCATGTTGCAGGCTTATCCCTCTATATCTAAGACAAGAGTTATGATAGATAATAATTGGACACATGCGCAAAAGGTAGGAAACCATAGGTTTCAAATATCAGGAGCTAGGTTTACATGTTACCATTAGCTTTGAAACCTGATCTATGGTTGACATCGGGAACACATTGGTAAGTAGAAGGAAGGTTATTAAATTTGGATGAAAATAAACTAAAAACGTGATATCAATGATCAGATGACCCGAATTGATTGTGCACCCATAAAGTGCACAAAGATATTTTGGGCTCAAGCATGTATTATGCCAAATACCTGATCCGTCGGACCTCAACTTATGTGCATTAAAAGTTTGTTGTCAAAGAATGCGTTCAACAGGTTAATTAATGGAATAGCATTAACAGAAATTAAATGCTCAGAATAGGAAGGAAAAACAACACAAATAGACAGATAATAAAGAAGAAACACAGAAAACAGATGGTCACAAATAGAAGTTGATAACGGAGTTCACCCCCTCCACTGGGCTACGTCTCCGGGTCCCTCTCCAATGGGTACCAATCCAATTAATCTCTTAAAATGGTACAAAATGGTTTTGGAATCAACTTCAACAACTGTAACCAGAATGCTATATAAATTATTTAAGACCTCTCTTCTGGAAATTACAATTAGCATTCAAAGACAAAGAAAGCTAAAATATAACAAAGAATGTCGACTTCTACAGCACAGCATCTGGACACTTCACAACAAAAGCTCTCTAAGCTTCTCATAACATAGAAATGATGCTCTGCGCTCTTAAAACAATCTGCATCTCTCCACTCGGTCTGTCTGTCCCTTTCCTGTGGCCAACATCCTCTATTTAAGCATTTTGCGAGAGGATGAGTAACAGACCATAGCTGTTATCTTTTTATTATTATTAAAACCATATGCTAAACTGAATCATGTCATCCCACCAAGTCATGGCCCAAGCGTTATGTTACCACAATGTTCCAGATCCCTGAAACGTTGCAACTAACTCCACGCACATACGCTACCTTACAACACGTTGTAATGACCGCCACTGGGCTATGCCATATGTAACATAACCATTTTATGTCACCATCAACTTCACAGCATGTAAGGAATTCGCCATATACCCGATCCGTTGTCGCAGCACACAAATGTCGCAGCATATGAGGATTTCCACAAACCATTCGATGTTCAACTTGCCGATGCACAACTGTGCGACTCAATGTGTGCAACTGCGCTGCGCGGCCCATGCTACAACTGTGTGGCTCCTGCTACAACTGCGCAGCTCATGCACAACTGCGCTGCGCAGCTCCTACTACAACTACGCGGACCATGCGCAACTGCGCTGTGCGGCTCCTGCTACAACTGTGCGGCTCATGTGCAATTGCGTTGCATGGCTCCTACTACAACTACGTGGCTCATGTGCAACTGCGCTGCGTGGATCCTGCTACAACTGCACGGCTCATGTGCAACTATGCTGCGTGAATCCTGCTACAACTGCGCGGGTTGTGCCACAATTTTTAAGGGATAGTGGCATATAATGTTTAGCATATGAGTTAAAGCATATATTAATAAACCTTGTACCATATTGGATCAGTGTAATTTTTGAAGATGAATAATCCACCGGATCATTCCTCCCCACTGGAGACCTTTTGGACCACCAAAATCTTGAATCATTCTGCGAGTAAGTGAGAGTACAGCTCCCTTAATTTTCCAATCTCCATCCATCTTGCTTCGGTAGGATGCATGCCTTTAAGCCCCACTCGAAGGTACTCAGCATTCCCCCTTCGTGAAGTCCTTACATTTCTGTCAAGAATAACATCATCCTGCAACTCATTCATGTATTCAAGTTCCATGTCATCAACTGAAGGAATCTGTATGTTAGTTTCCTCATCCATGATCATAGGAGGCTCATACAGTTTAAGATTCTCAACATTGATAACTAAATAAATTTGCATGTATGGAGGTAAATTCAAGCGAAATTCATTAGTACCAATCTTTTCCAAGATCTCAAAAGGACCATACCTGATAGGCTTAATATTTTTACCTTCACCTTTCAGTATGTCTTTGGTGATATGTAACCAAACTCTTTCACCAACCTGAAATTGATTATCAACTCGATGCTTGTCATGCCTGGCTTTATACTTTGCCTGGCTCTTCTCCAACTGTTCCTGAACTGCCTGCTGCACTGTTTGGATTCTGTGAATGAACCTTAGAGATTTATCTGCATCATGATTTCCATCCACTGCATCCTTTCCAAAAGAGAAGTCCATCAGTGTCTTTGGCAGATATCCAAAACAAGTTTCAAAAGGATATCTTTTCATGGAAGAATGAACTGCATGTTGTATATACTGCAACTACTCATCCCAAAGTTTAGGATGTTTACTACAATATCCTCTGAGCAGCTGAACCACTGTTCTGTTTACTACCTCTATTTTCCCATCAGTCTGTGGATGAAAAGCTGTACTTTTCTTAAGTTTAGTATCCATAAGGTCCCATAAAGTTGACCAGAATTTTCCCAAGAACCGGGAATCCCGATCAGATACAATAGACATGGGTAGCCCAAAATGTACCGAACATTCTAAAAGAATAGGTGAGTTGTTTGTTCAGCGCTGATCTATTTGTTACATGGCATTAAGATACACATTTTTCTGAATCTATCCACAACAACATATAGGTAATCATGCCCTTTTCTAGACATAGGTAGTCCCCCTACAAAGTCCATAGAAATGCTTTCCCAATGACAAGAAGAAACTGGAAGAGGAGTGTACAAACCCAATTTCCTATTGCTAGGCTTACTTGTTGCACACATAACACAACCCCTTATGTATCTCGCTACAATTTCTTGCATTTGAGGCCAATAACAATGATTCCACAATAATGACAGTGTTTTACTTACACCAAAATGTCATGCAATCAATGAACTATGTGCTTCTCGAATCACATGAACTCTCTCTTTCTCTAGAATACAAAGTTTACCAAGATGATACAATAGTTGATTATGCACATAATAGTTCTCTTCCTATTTACCATGTATTAGTGATGCATATACCTTCTTAAAATCTTTAGCTTTTGCATACTATTCAATATAACTTTCATGTGTTAATGAACTATTTTGAAGAATGATTGAAGCATTGGTAGGAGGCCTTGATAACATGTCTGCTACCTTATTATGAATTCCCTTTTTGTATTTAATTACGAGATGAAACTGTTGTAAGAATCCCATCCAACTTAAGTTCCTACTTTGTTGTATTTTAGTTTGAGATTGTAAATATTGAAGTGGCTGATGATCAATATGTATGACTGTTTCTTTCCCCATGATATAATGTTTCCACTTCTTCACACTCTGTACTAAAAAAAAAATTCTTTGTCATAATTTGGATAGTTACTTACTGCAGTAGAGAACGTTTCTGAATGGTAACAAACTGGCTTTCTCCCTTGCATCAAAACGGCTCCCATGGCAAACCCGTTGGCATCGGTTTTGATCTCAAATGGCTGCTACAAATATGGCAATGTCAGAACTGGTGCTGTGCTAATCCTTTCCTTCAAAGTTTCGAAGGCTCTCTGTTGCTTGCCTCCCCACTGGAAAATTTCTTTAACGCTTGTCAACGCATGTAATGGAGCAGCAATGGAAGAAAACCCAAAAATGAATTTCCTCCAATATTGAACCGCACCCAAAAAACTTCTGATTTTAGTAACGGTGTTAGGTCGTAGCCAGTTTACAATAACAACAACCTTGGCTGGGTCCACTTGCAGGTGGCCTCCACCAATAATATGGCCCAGATATACTAAAGAAGTTTTAGCGAACTCACATTTAGACATTTTTACATAAAGCTTCTCCTTCCTCAGTACATCTAAAACTTTCTTCACATGTACAACATGCTCTTCCCAGGTTTTTCTAAACACAAGGATATCATCCCGATATACAATTACAAAATCATCAATGAATGAACGAAAGACATCATTCATCACCTGCATGAAAGTAGCAGGTGCGTTACAAAGCCCGAAAGGCATCACAAGCCATTCATACAAACCCTATTTTGTCTTAAATGTTGTTTTCCAAGCATCATTCTCAACAATCCTGATTTGATGATACCCACTACGCAGATCCAATTTTGTAAAATAAATTGCATGTTTCAACTGATCAAGCAAATCATCGATGTGAGGAAGAGGATACCTGTTTTTAATGGTGATTTTGTTAAGGGCCCTATAGTCGATGCACATCCTCCAAGACCCATCCTTCTTCGGAACCAAGACTATAGGAGGGCCACAAGGAGAAGTGCTTGGCCGGATGACCCCCTTCTCAATCAGCTCCTGAACCTGCTTCTTGATTTCCTCATTCTGCATTACAGACATCCGGTACATAGCTATGTTAGGGAGTGGCACATCCTACTGCAATTGTATCTCATGCCGAATCTCTCTCTTTGGTGGTAACCCCTTCGGATATTGAAACAAATAATCATACTCATAAATGATTTCAATCAGTTCATATTTATGCTTAGGGTCACATCCTTCAAAATATTTAGAGATTTCATCATTTTTCACCTTAACCATCATTAACACAAATTTCTTACTAGCATTTACCAGCCTCTTCATTTGTCCTGCAGAAACTATTGCTAGATTGGTTTTTTCCTTATTTGCTTCTACAATATACTCTACACCATTTTTAAAAAGATGATACTTATTCTGCTCTCTATAAAAGACTGCTTTCCGGTCATATAAATATGGACTCCCAAGTACAATTCCACAAATGTCAAGTGGTACTACATCTAGTTCCACCTCATCCAAGAACTTTTCAGTAATGGAAAACTTCAATACACATTTCTTTGTAACTTTCAATTGTGTATCATTAGTAACCCAACCTAGAGGATAGGGTTTTTCATGAGGCATAGTAACTAAATGCAATTTCTTAACCACTTCTTCTGATATTAGATTTACTTGTGAACCACTATCAAACAATGTATCAATATTTGTGTGATTTGTAATGACACAAACATGAAACAGTGCACTTCTATTCTTATCTTTTGCTTAGAAGTAGATGGCAGATTTGTACTTGCACTAGAACTTGATTTTGCATCAATGGGAAGTGAGATACTTTTATTCTTACCCTGGATTCCGACAACTGTAACCTTTGTTTCATCACCTGAGTTGGATCCTAAGTCTTGAATAACTGTTGCAGTAGCTTTTGCTTTGCCTTTATCTTTGTTTCCTCCGTACTTCTTTGGCCTTAACTCTGGATGAAGCTTCCACCACTTAGAGACATCATGTCCCTTCTGACAATGCGAACATGTAGGATTTTCACCCTCTTTCTTAACAGTAGCCATCTTCTTTTGTCCCCTATCTTTATCTTTCGATTTGTTGTTATATGATTTCTTGAAAAAAGTATCATTAGCATGCTTTCCCCTAGCTTCTAAATGTAACACATACATCATCCAAATTACTGGGGTTAAACATCAAAAAGGTATGTCGCAGATAATAATGCATGCCACCAATGTACTTAAGAAGAGTTTCATGTATATCTAATGAAACATTCAATGCAATAGCCCTCTTTATGAATTCATGAGTATATTCCTGAATGCTTTGTCTTTTAGCTTGTCTAAAAGTTTGCCAGCTCATTATTAATTGTTGCATCTGACCTAAAGGATAAAATTGCTTTCTTTATACTTCAATGAATTCATTCCAAACTGAAATAATTTTACCATTCTTTCGAAGATCTTGTTGAATCTTGCTTTCCCACCAAGTAAGAGCCATTCCACTCATTCTCAAAGTGGCCAATTGAATTCTGGAAGGGTCATCAGTAATTCCCTGCACCCTACAATATACTTCAAGCTACTTGATCCAATTTTCTAACTTTTCAGCATCTAAATCTCCATTATAAATTGGTAATTCAAATTTTACATCCAATTTGAAATAAGGCATATTAGGACTTGCATTATTTGAATGAGAAGTATGAGAAGAAGAGAAAGTTTGATTAGTTTCAGGAGGATCACCATCACCTCCTACTCTTTTACCCTTTTCTTCCTTCTTCACTTCTGAATCTTTGGATGAAGATCCTTCTTCTTTCTTCTTCCTTTCTGCTCGCTCATTGAGTAGAATTTCCATCATGGCTTTCATGCTCATAAAAGCCTCCAGAAACTCAGTTTCTGAAATAACAGGTTTTTCCCGTTCTGCATGTCCTTCTTCTTCCCCTCGTGAAGAAGACATGGTTCTTGAGAATGTTCTCCTTTAGCCAATTTCGTGATCTCCTTCAATTAATTCTCCTTCACCATGCTTTAACCTAAACCTGGTAATCATTCACAACTTGCACAAGCAGTTAACCTGCTCTAATACCATAATATGATCCGTCGGACCTCAACTTATGTGCATTAAAAGTTTGTTGTAAAAGAATGCATTCAACAGGTTAATTAATGGAATAGAATTAACAGAAATTACATGCTCAGAATAGGAAGGAAAAACAACACTGATAGACAGATAATAAAGAAGAAACACAGAAAACAAATGGTCACAAATAGAAGTTGATAACGGAGTTCACCCCCTCCACTGGGCTACGTCTCCGGGTCCCTCTCCAATGGGTACCGATCCAATTAATCTCTTAAAATGGTACAAAATGGTTCTGGAATCAACTTCAGCAACTGTAACCAGAATGCTATATAAAGTATTTAAGAACTCTCTTCTGGAAATTACAATTAGCATTCAAAAACAAAGAAAGCTAAAATATAACATAGAATTTCGACTTCTACAGCACAGCGTCTGGACACTTCGCAGGAAAATATCTCTAAGCTTCTCATAACAGAGAAATGATGCTCTGCTCTCTTAAAACAATCTGCGTCTCTCCACTCAGTCTGTATGTCCCTCTCCTGTGGCCAGCATCCTCTATTTAAGCATTTTGCGAGAGGATGAGTAACGGACCATAGCTGTTATCTTTTTATTATCATTACAACCATATGCTAAACTGAATCATGTCATCCCGCCAAGTCACGGCCCAAGTGTTATGTTACCATGACATTCCAGATCCCTGAAATGTTGCAACTAACTCCACGCACATATGCTACCTTAAAACACGTTGCAATGACCACCACTAGGTTATGCCATATGTAACATAACCATTTGATGTCACCATCAACTTCGCAGCATATCAATGTAGCAGCATGTAAGGAATTCACCATATAACTAATCCGTTGTCACAGCATATGAGGATTTCCACAAACCATTTGATGTTCAACTTGACGGTGCACAACTGCGCTGCACGGCTCCTGCTACAACTGTGTGGCTCATACGCAACTGCGTTGCGCGGCTCCTGCTACAACTGCATGGCTCATGCGCAACTGCACTGTGCGGCTCCTGCTACAGCTGCGTGGCTCATGCACAACTGCGTTGCGCGGCTCCTGCTACAACTGTGCGGCTCCTACGCGGGCTGTGCCACAATTTTTAAGGGATGGTAGCATATAATGTTTAGCATATGAGTTAAACCATAAAACATTGTACCATATTGGATCAATGTAATTTTTGAAGATGAATAATCCACCGGATCAATACCTCTTTGGGTGTATTTTGAATGATTATTTGTTGCGCCTCCTCAAGGTTATCTTGTATACTGTCAAGCTCAAGAAGTGTTACCATCTGGGGAAACCAAGGCGGTTTCCACCCAAAAGTTAAAATCCCATGAAAATATTTAGAAGTTGCATCAACCATTAAGAAATTAACACATGTCAGGTGGTCCCCATTTTTCCCTATTCCCATCATCCATCCTTTCCAAATGGAATCCCACCAAGTGTTCAGCTTCAAAAGTTTAACCGTCAAAGGGTAAAACCAATGCTATAAAATCCATTGTCAACCCATGAAGCAGAGCTTCTGACACAAAGAAATTTACATTTATGTGCAACCGTTCAACCAATCCCAGCACAGTAGTCCATATATCCTCCACGTCATATTATCTTGGGTATTTCACTATTTTCCACATCAATCCTTCAAATAATTCTATATGTGTGAAAATCCATATTTACACCAAAATAACACTATGAAGTGTATTGTACCCCTAACCAATAAATTTTTCAGTCACCATGTCTTATAAAATTAAAATATGAATCCCTGAACCCAAGTTATTAGGAATAAGAATGTATATGATTATCAGTAAGATTTATTCGACGCCATAGTAACCCAGTCTGAGACCCAACCTGAGCGCAACCCTAAGAGAATCTTGATCCCAAGAATTTGCAGAATGATATCATTTCCACTTTTGGGAGTTGAACTTGTCCCAATCTGTGTTCCCCTGTACAGTCTTTTTCCATGAATTTTTTAGTTGGTGTTCTTCTAAACTACCCCCTAGTAAGAAAGTGATCATCCTCTAACATTTTCAAAGTTTTATGTAGCATCGAAGCTAGAAATTTATAGAGAATGTTTTGTATCCCATACCAGGTAGACCTGCAAGCCATGGATGAGAAAATGATTTCCCTTGCATATCTATCCTTGAAACCATCAAATAAAAACCTCATTTTGTCGAAGCATTTGGAGCTAGGATTGGATATCCCTCAGTCCTCCCCTCCATATAGTAGTGTGATTTTATCTTTAGCCTCCAAAGGAGCCATATTACTTCTATGTAACATCCTAGGTTACAAAAATGACCAAGAAGTCGATGATACCCTCGTAGGTTTCCTACTTTATTTGAACCCTCCACCCAATGGTTTCCCTAAATGGGACACTGGTAGCTTCTTGGCATATTCCTTAAATGAGTACATAGAAGAATTCCCTTCCATAAATTTTTTCAAATACCTATCATATTTTTTTTGTATTTTCCATCTATCAAAATTATGGACATTTTGAAAGTATAGACCTAAAGAGCACATATGAAACTGGAAATGCACTCCTAGTGTATCAATGGAATAGTCGGTTTCTGAGGAGCCAAACAATTCAAATTATATATATTTCACAGACTAAGTAATGAAGATAGGTTATATCATAATATATGGTACAAACCCTCCCATAATGTTGAAAGAAGGTAAATATTTATTACAGTTGATCCCTGATACCAGAGTAGGAGACCATTTTCTATTCAAAGACCACATAGTTATTCGAATATATGGATTTGAAGGAGAAACCTACAAGCTCCCCAAATTCCTCACAATAAGAATTCTAGTCATGGAATATATTAAATAAAGGTTATTTTCATATGAGCTTCATTTTAGGCATTTTATACAACGTGAAACCTTTAATATCCCCAAGGATGTGGGGTATTTTCAGGTGATAACTTTAAATTCTTTACAGTACATGGAAGCATTCTTAAAGAAATTGAATTTGGATAAGGCTGAAGTAGGACCTTATGATACCCACAATGTTATATCTAACCAAATATTAGCCAAGAAGAATTCACAATATGATTGTGTACCCATATTGGATTGGGAAAACATAGAAAATAAAGAGAACTGGGAAGTGTTAGTTTTTCAACATTAAGCTAGCATTATTAGGATCTTTAACTCAGAATAACAAGCACAGCAATCAAACACAAGAGACAATGAACACAGTGTTTTTCCTCAGGGAAACCATAAATGGAGAAAACCCCACAACTTCCTCAGAGATAGAATCAGCACCAAAATAGAAAAGCCCAAAACAGTAAGTGATCTCCCGACAGCAGTAACCTTCTTCTTATCTAGCCCCAGTGTCTTCTCTTCCTCAACTATGTGCTACACTTGAGTGTGTATGAGATGTGTGCTAAATAGAGAAGTCACTTCTCTATTTATACTGCTTCTCAACATGACTAAAACCCTACTAGGGCCGAATTCACTAAGTGAGTCTAATAACCCTAGTGCCCCGAAACTGCGAGGACTTTAACCCTTAGACAATAGGAGGGTTACCCACAATGACTTGACATGACTTGTTTACATTATAGATCCTCCCGATCAAAACATTGGGGCATGACAACATGACTCAATTACATAATAGATACATCCCAAAATAAACATCAGGTTATAAGACATAAGATACATAGATGAATACATTCTGAAGTTACAAATACAACAACACTCCCTCTTAACTAGGAAGGTATTCTTTCAACACAATTTTCAGCACTGGTCTTCTTCTCTGCATCATCTGGATCATCTCTTCATCTTCATCTTCAAGTATTCTTCGTCTTCTAGTCTTCTTTGTCTTCAAGTCATCTTCTTCTTCAATTCTTCTTCATCACATGATCTAATCATCATGACTACTGGCTCATCATTGCTGGATCATCATCAAGTCTGGATCACCATCACATATGGATCATCACTTGATCTGGATCATCATCACAACTGGATCGTCACTTGATCTGGATCGTCATCAAGTCTAGATCATCACATCTGGATCACTTGATATGGATCATCATCAAGTATGGATCATCATGCTATCTCAGAATGGTGCTATCTCGATTCTTCTCATCACAGGAAGTTCTATAGAGTCAATCTTGTAGGCCTACCCTTCATGTAGTTCTTCATCAGTGCTTATATTTGACACTTAAGTCAGAATGGCCTGCGCAGCTCTTACATCTAGCCTCATCCTGTTAGAAATACATGCCCAGCACTCACATCTGACCTCATCCTATTAGAAAGGCCAAACACTTACATATGACCATGTGTAAACACATCGTACCAGAATGGCTCAGCACTTCTATCCGACCATGTGCAAGCACACCATATTGAAAAGGCTCTGCACTTACATCCAACCATGTTCAAGGACACCGCATTGAAAAGGATCAGCACTTACAGTTGACCATGCTCGAAAGCACCGCATCAAAAGGGTTCAGCACTTTCAATCGACGATGCTCGAAAGCACCGCATCGAAAGGGCTCTGCACTTATATCCGACCGTGCTTGAAAGCACCGCATTGGAAGGGCATGCACTCACATCTAATCATGGAGGAACTAATCCTACCATCACATCAAAATGGCCCCCATTCCTAGACTAAGATACCTAGTAACTGACCAGGTGCCTCCATTCCTAGAATGGCAGTTGCCCTTACATATGACCTACTTGTCAGAATGGCCAACACTCACATTTGACATGGGAGGAACCTAATCCTTTAGCCATGATAGAATGGTTCAGCCCTTACATCTGGTCAAGTGGGAACACATCTGTCTCTCACATCAGAATGGCTTCTCAGTCCTAGACTGATTTTTCCTGGTAACTGACCAAGCACCTCCATTCCCAGAATGGCAATAGCACTCATATCTGATCACTTAGGAACCAATCCTATAGTCGCATCAGAATGGCTTGGTACTCATATCTAACATGTAAGGAACCAAATCCTCTCACCATGATAGAATGGCTCAGCCCTTACATCTGACCATGGAAGGAACTTAATCCTCTCCCATGTCAGAATGGCTCACAGACTCATCACTTCCCTTTGGAGGGAACATCGATCTGGAGAACACCAAGCTTCTCCCTGAAGCACTCAAACTTCACCCTAGCCAATGGATTCATCAATACATCAGCTATCTAATCGTCCATCGCAACATACTAGAGCTGCATTGCCCCCCTCTGCACCATATCCCTGATATAGTGATACTTGATCTCGATATGCTTCGACTTGTCATGGAACACTGGATTCTCTGACAACTTCACGCAACTCTGGTTCTCACAATGTATACAAGTAGCATCCATCTGGAGATCAAATAAATCAGACAGTAGCTTCCATAGCCATAATACCTCACAATTAGCTAAACAAGCTGTGACATACTCTGCTTTAGTTGTACTCAGTGTCACACAGGATTGCTTCCTGCTAAACCAAGAGATCACACCTGATCCCATACTGAAGCAACATCCTAAAGTGCTCTTCCTATTGATGGCACTGCCTTCCCAATCTGAATCAACATAACCCTCCAGGTAAATCTTCTAATTCGACTCATACTTGAGCCCATAATCAACTGTACCCCTCGAGTACCTCAGAATATGCTTTGCAACAATCAAGTGAACATTTCTCAGATCTGTCAAGAACTGGCTCAAGGTGTTCACAGAAAATCAAATGTCTGGTCTCGTGTTTTTCAGGTACATCAAGGACCCAATCATCTAACGATACATCATAGCATCAGCCAACTCTGATGAAGCATCGCTCAATAGCTTCAGGTTTGATGCGATAGGTGTGGCCATGGTTTTGCAGTCCATCATCCCAAACCTCTTGAGGATCTCTACTGCATACTTCCCTTGTCCAAGGGAGATTCCACTTGCACTCTACCACACCTTCGTGCCTAGGAAATAATGCATCATACCCAAGGCCTTCATCTC
The DNA here is from genome assembly GCA_001517045.1 of Pseudotsuga menziesii. Lineage (NCBI taxonomy): Eukaryota > Viridiplantae > Streptophyta > Pinopsida > Pinales > Pinaceae > Pseudotsuga > Pseudotsuga menziesii. The sequence continues at coordinate 142,548 of LPNX010066025.1, read as the reverse complement.
GAACTCAACAGCAAGCTTTCTCTTCATATCAGCAATCAACCTATCCATACCTGTCACAAATAGATCATCTACATATAGTAGGAGCATCATTGGGTTGCCATATTCAACCTTGTAGTACAGGTTGGAATTTTCTTTACTCTTGGTAAAGCCCAAACTAGATAGAAAACTGTCAATCCTGCCGTACCAAGTCATGGGTGCCTGTTTCAAATCATACAAGGCTTTCTTCAATATGCATACATGAGACTCTCTGTCATGTGTCTCAAAACTGAGTGTTTGTTCTACATACACTTCCTCTTCTACTACACCATTCAAGAAGGAAGTCTTGACATCCATCTGGTTTATCTTCCATTTCATCATTGCAGCCAGAGCTAGTATTGATCTGATGCAAGTGTATCTGGCTATAGGTGCAAATGTTTCTTCATAATCTATTCCTTCTTTCTGAGAGAAACCCCAAGCCACAAATATTTTTTTATATTTTTCAATGCTACCATCTGTAACATGCTTGATATTGTAGATCCATTTGGAAGTCACAACTGAATTCCCTTCTAGTCTTGGGACAACATCCCAAACATCATTCTTCATGATTGATTGGCACTCTTCGATCATAGCATCCTTCCATTATTTCCATTCTGTATCTTCTTCATAACTGGAAGGTTCTTTATCAATGAAATCACATAGTAAAGCTACATACCCAGAGTAGGATCTGGTCCTCTTTCTTTCTCTGTGATTCTCTTCTAGAGCCCCATATCTTTCTGCGCCTTGGATAATTCCACGTACCCAAGCAGGTTTCCTCTTATGAGGATTCTTCTCCAAAGGTGGATCTATAGGTCTTTTTGGTTCTTCAAATTCTTGATCTTCTTCTTGAGTTTCTTTGTTCATGGTTGTATCATGAATTCTGGGTGCTTCTGCTTCTTTAGGTTCTTCAGCAAGTCTCTTTCTGGATTTGTTGTAAGTTGTGTCTTCATCAAATGTCACATCCCTGCTGATGTCAATCTTCTTGTATCCTGGGAAATAGATTCTGTAAGCCTTCGAGCTATCAGAGTATCCCACAAATATACCCTTCTTTCCTGAAGGATCTAATTTTGTTATATTCTCTTTTGGAATGTGTATGTATACAGGACAGCCGAATATTTTGAGATGGTTGACTTTTGGTTTCTTGCCGAAGAAGACTTCTTCAGGAGTCTTGTTCTCGAGTACTCTATGTGGAGTACGGTTTTGTACATACACCACTGTTCTGGCAGCTTCTGCCCAAAGATGCATAGGAAGATCTTGATCATAAAGCATAGCTCTTATAGCTTCCATGATAGTTTTTTTCTTCTGTTCTACAATCCCATTCTGTTGTGGATTATAAGGAGTGGAAAAATCCCTCTTAATCCTTTATTCTTTACATAGCTCTTTGAATTCATTTGAATTGAATTCTCTGCCATTATCTGATTGAAAGGTCTTGATATTCTTTTCAGTGTGATTCTCAATCAAGCCTTTGAATTCCTTGAACTTGCTGAATACTTTTTCTTTGTTCTTCATGAAGTAAACCCATGTCTTCCTAGAAAAATCATCAATAAAAGAAACATAATATGCATACCCTCTTAGTGATCTTGATGACATAGGACCGCATACATCGGAGTGGATGATTTCCAAGATTCCTTTTGCTTTGCTTTCGCTACTTGGAAAGGTCTTGTTTGTGTTCTTTCCTTTCGCACATCCTTTGCAGACCCCATCATGTTTTTATTGTATTTTTGGAAGAACTTCAACAACTTTGCTTGCAAGAGGTAGTGCTCTGTAATGCACATGTGCAAGCCTTCTATGCCATAGTTCATTTGGCTCTACTGTTTCATGGACCAAGGCTTTTTCTGGATGGCCCTTCGATTTGTACAAATCTCCTTCTTGTTCACCAATCAATATTGCATCATCAATAGTCTTTGATTTTGGCCACATGATGACTTGACCATCTATGAATGCAACCCTCATTCCTTTTGCATCTAATGTTGATATGGAGAGAAGTTTCTTCTTGAGTCCTGGAACAAACAAAACTTCCTTCATTGTTATAGACTTTCCAGAGTCTAGCTTATAGGAAGATTCCCCACTACCTTTTATTGGATATTGGTAGTCATCTCCTAGCTTCACCTTGTGAGGTGATTCATGTTCTGAAAGTTTCACAAAGGATTCCTTGAATCCAGTCATATGTTTGGAAGCCCCACTATCTATAATCCAATCATCACTTCCATGAGTAATGTTTCCCATGAGAGCGGAGATCAAAACATATTCATCCTCGCTTGAAGAATCTTCACTTTCATATCTGGTTCTCTTTGATGAAGGTTCATCATCCTCTGCAGCATGAGCATGATGTCTTCTTTTGTTTCCCTTCCTCTTGTGAGAGCTACTTTTATTCTTAGCACAATATCTAGCAAAGTGTCCTCTTTCATCACATGTATAACAAATGTACTTATACTTATCTCTCGCCTTTCTAGATTTATTCCTATGATGAGAGTACTTACTTCTGTGATGGTTGGATCTGGTTTTCTTGGATTGTACTATGAGAGCTTGATCTTCACTTCCCATCTTCTCTTCTCAAGCTGCTATCTGAGCTTCTTCTTGAGAAAATTATTCCCACTGTCTGCTAAACTTGACTAACTTCTTTCTAACATAGATCCCTTGAATGAAAGAGTCCCATGTCCTAGGGAGACCATTCAAGGTGGTCATCACAATTTATGCATTCTCCACTTCTTCATCTACTACTTCCAATTGTTCCTTGATCTGAGAAACCCTTGTGAAGTAAGACTGGATGGTCTCTGCATTCTAGATCTTCACATTCTTCAGTTGATTCCTCAGAGTCATCTGCCAGTTTATGTTCTTCCCTTCAAACAATTTGGTTAGGGAATCAAACATAGCTTTAGGTGTCTTGAGAGAGGACGCCTATGGGATAAGGTGATCCTTGATCAAATCAGAAATGATCCTCTTTTCCATAACCAACTTCTTCTTATGCAAGGACTTAGCCTCATCTCCCTCTAGAACTGGAACCTCCTTATGGATGTAGGAGTCCAACTCATTCTCTTCCAGGACCAGGGAGATCCTATACTTCCAGGCTCAGAAGTTATCAGCTCCCTCAAGCTTTTCATCAAGATTGGTATGATGAGACATCTTAACTGAGAACCTCAAATGGAAATACAAAAGATTTAGATCTTACCAGGTCAAGATGTCAGATCTGGATTTGGAGCTAAAAATCTTGTAGTGCTGGATCAGGAACAAATTAGGGTTTTGCTTTTCCAGAGTTATGTCCAACCAATTGCTTTGAAATTGATCCCTAACTTTGATTTTGGGGAGGAGATCAATCTAGGCCTGGGATCACTGAAAAATTCCTCTTCTGTGAAAATCCCTAATTTTCGACAACAGTGTCGGGTCCAAAACTAAAAAACATCAAAATTGGATTCTGCTACGACAGAAATATGTGCCCTAAGGAGGAGATTTATTCCACCTTACTTTTGCTGAAAATATGTGGAGGAAGATCCACAAACTAGGAAGCCCTAGTTCCCGCAACTACACAGTGTCTTCTTCTCAGGTTAGCTCTAATACCATGTTATTTTTTCAACATTAAGCTAGCATTATTAGGATCTTTAACTGAGAGAATAACAAGCACAGCAATCAAACACAAGAGACAATGAACACGGTGTTTTTCCTTGGGGACACCAGAAATGGAGAAAACCCCGCAACTTCCTCAGAGATAGAATCAGCACCAAAATAGAAAATCCCAAAACAGTAAGTGATCTCCCGACAGCAGTAACCTTCTTCTTATCTAGCCCTAGTGTCTTCTCTTTCTCAACTATTTTCTAAACTTGAGTGTGTATGAGATGTGTGCTAAATAGAGAAGTCACTTCTCTATTTATACTACTTCTCGACATGACTAAAACCCTACTAGGGCTGACTTCACTAAGTGAGCCTAATAACCCTAGTGCCCTGGAACTACGGGGAATTTAACCCTTAGACATTAGGAGGGTTACCCACAATGACTTGACATGACTTGTTTACATTATAGATCCTCCCAATCGGAACATCAGGGCATAACAACATCACTCAATTACATAATAGATACATCCTGGAATAAACATCGGGTTAGAAGACATAAGATACATAGATGAATACATTCCGAAGTTACAAATACATCAACAGGAAGAATTTCAAGAGGATTAGAAAGCCTTAATGGAGCAATATGCCTCAAAACAACTAGATGGTTAAAAAAGAGGGGTAGAAAAATTAGCGCAGATATGGATATAAGCCAACCTGAGTAAGGTTCCAAACCTAACAAGGCCAATACATATGCCCAAGAAGAAAATCAAGCTTTGTTTGAGAAAGATCTAGAAATAGAAATCCCAAAAGAGGTAGGTGGGATAATCACACAACCATCGACTCCAGGAAGACCACCTACAAAATATACACCATATCCATCGTTAGATTTCACAATACCTTACAGTTCAAAGTCAGCAACTACAACGGGAGTTGTACTAATTCATACAGATCTACATGCAATATATAAGGACATAACGAAATTGGGTGTGCAAGCAATAAATGAAGCCAATATTTATATACCACCCCCTCGAAAGAGAATTAATCATTACAGTTGTAGACCATGTAGAGAATACTTTCAGATATTTTTTCATTGATCCCGAAGTGCATGCCCCCACTAGTATTAGTGATTATAAGGTGGAATATCATACAGTAGATTGGATTCATTTTGGAAGCTTCGATAAAGTGGAATTTTACAGGTAGGAAAGTGATATGATCTACGCATAAGTGGTGAAATCAACAAAGATAGAAAGAAGGTTAAAGGAATCCCTCCACAAGGTTGAAAATGTAGAACCTTTGTGTTGTCATTGATGCCAAAGGGTGAACACTGTTGAACCTTTATAATGTCATTGATGTTAAAATATGAACCAACAAGATTTGATGTCAAAGGATGAATCAACAAGCTTGATAAAAATGTCGAAGAATTAAAATTGTTGAACCTTTGTCTTTTCAACAAGGTTGCTAAGAGTTTGATGTCAAATATGTTGATATGAAGCCAAAATAAATAACAGTGTATGAATTCATTAAGGCAAATTTCAATATGTAGAAATCCATTTTCAAGAAATACATAGAGAAGAGATGTGAAAGGTTAGGAAGTGCGCAAATCCCACCTTGGTATGAGAGATATGTGTGAAAACACCATCAAGATTATATACATTAGTGTGAAAAACCCCACAAATTTAAATCTTCAAAGAGTGCATGTTGATGCAGTATAATACACAGTGGATAGCTTGATAGAGAAGTATGCAAGTTGTGGTGTCATCGAGTAAAATGAATTTTAAGTTGCGGACATCTCTTGATCTAGAAAAATTATAAATAAGCAAGATATGGAAGCATTGAATTAAGCTTGTGGAGTGAGGACTTAAAGATAATCTATTTTGGAAAGCTTTGAATTATTGGGGTACCAATGGCTCATTGATCATAGAAGAATTTTATACAACAGAGCCAAATTGCACATATACAAAGAATATGAACAACAAGAAGAGTGCAAAGTAGAAGGATACCTAGAATAAGGATGTGTGAAAGTTTTACTCTATAAATCGCATAGATCAAACAATCATTGAAATGACAGAGTGTTGCAGAATCATATATATTTGGATATTGAAAATTGCAGAATTTTTAAAACAAACACTATCATATATCACAGACTATTGAAACATAGATAACCGAAAGATAAGACATAGATCAATGAAGCTACAGCAATCACTGATCAGAAAGATGCAAAATGGAGACAAGGTAATTGTTGATTTCAATTCTCATTTGGTACACAAATGTGTTCATATCATGGAGATAGGAAGGGGAAATGAAAGGAAGTTGTAGATTCTTTCCAGTTGGTTTCAGTAAATAATCAGGGAGTCATAGATTCCTTCCATTTGGTGTTGGTAAACTTAATTAGGGAGTTGTAGCTTCCTTCTAATTGGATTTGGTAAATCAAACTAAGGAATCATAGATTACTTCTAGTTGGAGATGAAAAAAAAATTAGGGGGTTGCATCCTCCTTCCAGTCAGTGCTAGTAAATATAATTGGGAGGTATTGCTTCAATTCAATTGCATATGAAGAAATAGATTTCTCAGTATTTAACAGTTTGGTTCCTGAATACTGCATGTTGGAAATTGCACAAAAGGGACGGATATATGTTCAAGTTGGTGCCTCAAGTTAAACAAGTTGGTGCTTGTGCATGTAGAAGTATTTACATGTCGGTGCATGTAATCAGCAAGTTGATACTTGCATATCAGGTTGGTTCCTGAGTGAGTTAGTGATCACAATTCAAGATTTTTGTCTTCCATTGATGTATATATACACACACAAGATTAGTTTACATATTTTTTGTGCAAATGTGTCGATTGTTATTTCTGCTGAAAATTTTTAAAGTTCAAATTTTGATAAGTGGTAAAATTGTAATAATATATGCAATATATTGATTCACGCCCCCCCTCCTCTCAGTATATAATAATTCCAACAATTGGTATCAGATCAGGTGTCTTCAGTAGTAGTTTGACTTCTAGAAGATTGATCCTTGCATAGAAATGGACAAATAGGAAGAATTGTCCACTAACAGAGCACTGTGATTTGATGGCATGAATTACACCTTCTAGAGAATATGAATGGAAGTATATTTACAATATCTCAGAGTAGATATATATAAGTCTATAGTAAATGGATATGTGAATCCTAAAACATGTTTAGTTGAACCTGCAGATAGAATATTATATGAGTTAAATGCAAAATCCAAAAATGTTATACTTTGTGGGCTAATAGATGTTGATTTTATTAAGGTGATGAAATGTACCACGACCATGGAGATTTGGGGCAAGTTGAAAAATATCTATTAGGGATATGAAAAAAATTTAAAATGATAATTTACAAACCTACTCGACGTAGTTTGCAAAACTGCAAATAAAAGAAGAGGAAGAAATATTGACCTATTTTCTCTGGGTTGATGAGATTGTGAATCCCATAAAAAACTAGGAGAAACCATTGAAGAAACATCAATTGTGCAGAAAATAATGAGAACCTTTCCACCTTGTTTCAACTCAAAAGTATCAGTATTAGAGAACAAATCCAATCTAGACAATTTGACAAAGGATGAATTACATAGGATTTTTACATCATATGAGATGAGGACAGAAAAAGAAAATGACACTAGAAAATAAGCCTCCTTTAAGGCCACAAGAAAATCAAAATGTAGCAAGTAGGAACAAAAGGAACCATCTGACTTATCAGATGATGAAGAAGAAAATATCGTGAGGAAACCAAAAAGAGGGATTGGAAAGTATAAAGGTAAGTTGCCCTTTAAATCTTTTAAATGTGGTAGAATAGGTCACTTTTCATTCAAATGTAATTTCAAGGAAAACAAAGAAACTGATAGTGATGAAGAATTAGACAATCAAGAACAAATAAATGTGTATCAACACAGCAAGGAAGAGAGAAAGAAGAATTTTCCCAAGAAAAAGAAGACCTTGTATTCAAAATATGACATTTGCTCATCATAAGAAGAGGACATTGTCACCAGCATGTGTTTCTTCAGTAACAGTTTGACTACTGGAATATTAACCATTACGCATTTACATGTGGAAAAGAAGCACCATGGTTACAAGAAAATGGTATTTAGGAAAGTATTTCAGTCACAAAAGAAAGAGATATCCTTCACACTCAAATAAAAACAATAGAAGAAATCAAAAGATTCCAACCAATATTATGCAAACTCTGAAGAAGAAAGAAGAAGAATCGAAGGAGTAGGTAGCACACTTTGCTAGTCAGTTATAGGAGATGGATAAATCTTGTCAAACTTAGAAACTTAAGATTGATACTCTGGAGAGCAAATTTTAACAAGTAGCTACAAAAAATAGGAAGTTGTCCAAATAAATCACTCTTCTAAAGAAAAAATTTGGGAGAAACTAAGCACAAGAAGAAAAAAGAAGTTGATAGATCAAATGAAGAAATCCTATCATTAAGATACCAACTTAAAAAAAATTTAGAAGCAAAGTGATGATACTTGCAAAGTGATCAATGGACATCAAATTCAACTTCAAACAGAGAAACATGAGACCATTTCCCTAAAAGACGAAAATTTTGAGTATAAGAAACTGATTGATGAATAAAACAATTAATAATGGGAAAAAGAAAAGGAAATTTAGAGTCTAAAAACTCAACATATGACAAATTACAAGTTTGTCAAAAGCACAAAAGTACTAAATGAAATTTTGAGAAAGCGAATATTACCTCTTAATAAATTTGGCATAGATTACAAGGATAGCATCAACAAGAAAGAAATATGTTCTAATCAAGAAAAGAGGAGTATTGTGAAATAAAGGGGACTATGCTTGTGCAAAATAGGTCAATGCTAGAAATGTACATTGACTAGACATCAAAGAAAATAATTTAATATTGTAGTTTTCTACAGGTGTAACAAAGTTGGTCACAAAGATCAAATCTGTAGAGAGCTAAGAAAGTTGACAAAGTATTGGAAAAAGTAAACAACTCAAGACTCTCAATCTATTTTATATAGATGCGATGTTGTTACAAACCAAAGGAAGAGGGCCATCATGATGATTTGGAAGAAGAAAAGTACATGTGAAGGCAACAATTTAAAAGTGAAAATATTCCTTATCACCAATGAAGATAAGGAAATCTTGAGAAATCAACCCAACTTAACTCCATTTACACGATTGAGTAAACGACATCAATAAAAAGGGGGACATGGAAAGTATAAAAGGAAGTTTCCTTTTAAGTGCTTGAAATTTGGAAGAATGGGACACTTTTCCTCCAAGTGTACGTTCAAGGAAAGAAAATAAAGAGAGAGTGAAAAGGAACTAGAATACCAAGAACAAAGAAATAAGTATTATCAAAACATAATTGAAAAAAGGAAGAAATTCCTCAAGAAGAGGAAGAGTATTTATACAAAGGAGGAAAGCAGTTCATCAAAGGAAAAGGAAAACCATGAAAGTTCAAGATAAGTATTGTTTATGGCACTAGTTCAAGACGAATACTCAACAGATGGATGGAAATAATCAATCGAAGGGATTCATGAAAGCACATCTAAACCATTAAAGAAGTGGAATTACAATGGGATTTATATGTCCCCTCCAAAAATCTAAAGTAGAAGAAATATCAAGTTGCATAGAAGAACATTCTAAATTAGAGAAGAGCATAGAAATTATTTTTTTCTATACTGGGATCTATTTACCATCTTCTAAATCTAAAGCAAAATAAAAATCAAATAGCATAGAAGAGAGCTCAAAATATGAAGACAAGGAAAGTGTCGAGGCTGATTGGGACGGAGAGATAGCCAGTGCATTGAAAGAATTGTAGAAGTCAAGAAGAAGCAATAAGGAAGTACATGCTCAATTAGAGAAAGAATAAAAACTAGAAATTGGCATCAACATCATACAAGAAGCACTCGAAAGATAAATGAATGACAAAGAAAAGGATTTTAAAAAATAATTGGGCTGCACAAAAATCAATATTAAAGAACTCGAGGAAAACAACCTTGTACTAGAAGAATCTATGATGGAATTAGAAGAAAAAAATGAACTATTAATAAAACAACTTGTGCAAAAGTAAATATAAATCTCACACCCAAGAAATGAAGTAGATTGCACAAAAAAAGTAGCATCAAGATTTGTTTAGACACAGAAACCAAAGCATGATTCAACAACAACTCGATAATTCTAGATGAAATTTTGAGAAATCAGAGATCCCCTAAAGACAAAACAAGCCTTATCTATAAAGGAGCAAGTGATGATATCTGTGATAAAGAGGAAAGAGTTGTTCCAAAGCAACATGATGCACCTATAAAAGGTATGATATGGCTATAGAATATGTAAAACCAAAGTATGATAATACTTTTAGTTAAAAAAATAAATTAAGTTCAGTACAATGTTTGAGATGTAGCTATGTTGGCCATATAGATAAATATTTTCATATTGTAAGATCCTATGTGTGTAATGAGTTTGGACATAATGGTCATAATTCTTAGAGAAAACAAAGCAACCAAGAAGACTCATTTTGTATAGCACTGTCAAAGAAGAATGGAGAAAAGAGGAAAGATATCATGTACAAAAACAGAGGCATTTTGCGCACAAAAAGACATGAGTGAAGAAGATGCCTTGAGTATGCGTAGAAGAGCAAGAAAATCTTGTACAACTCAAGAAACAAGTAATTGTTTCCCCCCTTTCTAACCAAGAAAACTTTAGGCAAGATCCCTAAATTCAACAAGGTATATATTAGGAATTCAAGGAGTATGTTAGTAAAGTATTGCATTTAGAAATCATATGAGTTTTGCTAAGGTATTGTACAAGAATGTGTTGAATTGTTATAAATAAACAGAAGGTGTATGTTAGTGAAAAATGGTATTGAATTATCACAAATAGCTATGTGTGATGAAATTTTTCTACAAAGTGCTCATCCATATAACAAAACAAAGAAAAGTTTACATAATTTTTGCTAGAAAGAAAAAACATGAGTCTACGCAGATACATAAACAAAAGGATTGTATTATATTCAAATATTGTTGTTAAAAAATACAAAATGGAGCTTCAAATATCACAAGCCCATAAATGGAATACAAAACAAAATTGGGGAAAGCACATAGGAACAAGGAAAAAGACAATCACAACAGTAGAAGCTGAGAAAAACTTGAGACAAAGATCACTCAAAGACATAGTTCGAGATCCATTTTTGTGTCATGACTGATAGGAATCTGTGAAATATGAAGTTCCATATCCATTGAAGATAGCTTAATTAAATTTGGTGACTGCACTAACATAATAAGTTCTAGATTTGAAGATGATTGATTAACAACACTTTGTTCAACACGAATCTAGGTTAGAAGGTCAAGAGTATGTCATTATTGTTTCTCCAAGAGATCGAATCATTTGGTCAGATTAGACAATCCCTCCAAAGTGTGTTGGTTGAAATGAGACTGGTGGTACCAATACATAAACTTCATCTCCTTAATTTGAAACTTCCAAACCCTTAGGTCCACTCTCATCCTTCCAAAATTTTCCTACTGAGACTGAAATACTAAGTCGAGACTGCCAATTAGATTGCTAGAATCCTTAGGGAAAGGAGAGATGAGGATCATAGAAGAAGAAAATCCTAACAAAATCAATGGAAAATGAAGCACGGTGATGAATTTGTCAATGCATAGTTGATTGCTAGAGACGAGAAGAAAATATCTTACTCATCTAAAAATTAATTGAAGAGACATTGAAGTTAATGGATTTGTGTATTAGGAAATTCGAAGGTGATCATGAAGACATAAAAATTTATTGCATGGATTTATGGATTTTGGAAAAAGGAAGAAAATCAGAAATTCAGTTGATGGGTCCAACTCGGAAGGAATGATGTCACTTAAAAGCGCTAGTACGAAAGCACCACATTGAGTTACCAGTCATATCACCTTATTTTCCAAGCATGATGATGGACAGAAATATGTGCGATTGCAAGATGACTCAATGACATCCATCAAATTTTCTTCTGTTCAAAATCCAAGGCAAAATCAAACACTAACCACATTAATTAAGATGAAGACAATATCATAAATTGAAAACAAATATGACAAGGCATGATGACAGAGTTTAGCGTACTTGTTGCAGAAGAAGATTATTTGTGACATAACAATGGACCTGACACAATAGAAGCAAGATAAAGAAGAAGTAATAATCATGAATCCAAGGGGAGATGATTACTAAGAGAATCCATTTTCAATTTATGTCAAAGGGGGATAATAAAAGATAAGGAAAGAAAATGAGCAAATAGACAATTAAAATTGAAATATTGGTCTACGCAATAGAACAGAGAAAATAATCAAAGACAAACATAGTTGGGGACATTTTACACACAAAGAAAGATATCATTTTCAAGGGGAGCTCATGGTATGTTGGTGTTGACATCAATTCCAAAGGGGATGATTGTTGAACCTATGTGTTGTCATTGATGTTAATGAATAAACCAAAAAGGTCTATGCTACCATTAAAGTCAAAGGTAAATCAAGGTTTGAGGTCAACACCAAATATGTGATGAAGAAAGAATGTGCAAATGAAATAGAAAAAAGATCATAGAGAAAAATATGGAATTCGAGTGAGTGTAAAGATCCCAATAAAACATGGTAAATATGTGCACATATAATAACCTTGAAGAATAAGTTAGAAGAAAACTATGAAAGTCAAGATATGTGAAAATACCACTAAGATAAAGAATTATGTGTGAAATTCCCACAAAGATAATGACATATGTGTGAAAAACCCCACAACGTTGAATTGCAAAAAGTTGCATGCCGACACAAAAGACAACTTTATCAAGAAGCAAATAATTTGGGGCTTGAACAAGGGGACACGTCCCTTATCCTAGAAAGAATATAAATAAACAAGAGATGGGGGTGTTGAAGTAATCTTGAAGAAGTGAAGATATGAATTTTGAATTCACAAGTTTCATAATTCTTAGGGTAAATCAATGGCTTGTTGATGAAAGAAATAAGATAATGCAAGAGAGCCAAATTGCACAAAACAATAGAAGATGAACAACAAGAAGTGTGCAAGATAGAAGGATAATTAAAATCAAGATGTGTGAAGGTTTTACTCTGTAAATTACGCATACTGTAAAATACAAGAAGTGACCGAGTATTACAAAATTATAGATATCTTAAGTCCATTGCAAATTGTAGAAGTAACTCAATGTTCACAGATATTTGAAGACTATGTGATACAATGGAATTGAATGAATCAGATATATTGTCACACATCATAGATAAGGAAACAAACTATTGTGATGCAAATAAAAGAATGATGATATGTATACCATAGAATCTACAATAGTCGTAGATCATAAAGGTGCACATAATGGAAAATGTAACTACTGATTTTTGTTTTCATTTGATACGCAAACACTTTCTTATTAGGGAGTGTTGATGGCCCAGATTGTAATTACTGGAAAAACTACAAGGAAGTCAACAGGAAGAGAAAACCTAGTGTGAAAGGAGTTAAACAATCCTACGCAAGGATGGTCCTATCCCCAAAATATTTGGTATAGCTAACCCTTATAGATATAAGGCCTTAGCTATCACAATGTGAACAAATCCAAATGGATCTCCTCTTCCTCTATGGAAGATCTGAATGGTATGTATCGACAGTGGACTGATTTAATACTGAAGCTTATGAATGATGATAATATGAGTTAGAACAATTACATCAATAATACATGACAAATTTTATCCAATTTATAAACATATGAACTAGATTTATTCTTGTCAACTTTAAATAAAAAAAAGCAATCAAAATTGAATTATTTTATCCAAAGGTTTTAAGAATGCAATTGTTCTAACAGAGAAATGTTAATTGAAAAATTAGCATTTAATAAGAATAATCGTTTATTAGTTGCAACAGGAAGCATATGAATCCAATAAAGACATTTATTTGATACATAATCAACACAGTAACTCAGTAATGAGAAATCAAAATAGAGATTAGTGTTCCCAATAATGATGGAACGTATAATAAAGATGTCTGAAAGATTAGTGCTTTTTAGTGATAGCCATGGGTTTTGTAGAGGACATAACTTTTGTCAATGTAATCATATTATAACCAAACTAATGACATTGTATAGAGATGCTTTGGGGATTTGTTGTGGAATATTATATCATATGATTTCATTCAATATTTAGTACATTAATATTCTTAAAAAAATTGATCCTAAAATCCTCATAGAATTAAGGAATGGAAATATGGTGGAACATGCCATGAGAGGAAAAAACATTGGTGAAAAATGATTTATAGGACATGAGTGTAAATAAGGAATATATGAGGAAAAAAAGTGAATAAATTGAGGATCCTTGTCTTATTGATACCATGATTCAATAACAAATATAACCAAGAACAATATTCTTAGTGTGACTTTGGGGATGATTATGAGAACTAGTATGTGGAGAATTTCAATTTCTAGAAAACAACTACCTTCAACTATTTTGATGACTCTTATCCCCCATATCAAGAAATTATCATGGAGGAAATATAATATAAAGTGTAAATAATAGTTTATGGTATGCTTATGCTATAGTAGTAGAGTTTTTTTAGAGTCATCCTTTCACATCTATACGTAGTATTTTTTATTTTGATGGTTATACTTATTTGGATCCACCTAATAAGGCTAGGAAATCGAAGCATATAAATCCAAAATTCATGGAGATTAGGGGCCATTGCTTTGGTATTGATTTTAGAACCTGAACACACGAACCGTGTTTATGGATGGTTTCCTTATATTACTTGAACATTGAAGTTAGTCCATGCACATGGGGACATTGGTTATGTATGCATGGTAGTAGAAACTTGTACAAGGGATCAATGATTAGGGTGGAGCTTGTTGAACACTTTACCATAGCAGCTAACACGTGTACATGGGACCCTATTTCCTTGGACTAATTCAACATTGTGGTCAACACTTATCCATGGAACCATGGTTTCGCATCTTGTTGAACAATATCTTATCCCATTCATTCATAAAGGGGGGCTTTTCAATTGTGAAAAATAAGGTCAATATATTGTAGGTATTGGGGGGTTGCAGAGTGTTAGGATTTATAATCCTCCCTTGTACAAATTGTCTATTAGATTATATTTTCCTAACTTTGGAGTCATTTAGTTATTATTGGGTCCACTAGTACCATTGGGTCCACTTGGCCTAATGGGGCCACATGTACCAGTCACTAGAGTGTGGGGAACACGGATAGAGGCTAACTGGAACTAACTGCACCTTGATGCATTAGTTTAGGTTCCTCCTAGATCAATCCCTACATTTTAGGAGCCATTGGGAGTGTTGGAAACAATCTCCTTTAGTTGTTGGTAGTTAGTGACTTGTCAAGATTATTTATGCTTCAGTTAGATTCAATTAGATATCATCTAGTTCAGTTAGCACCAGTTATGCATGGCTACATGTGGGAAGGCACCAGTTCTCACCTACTTCTCACCTACCACTGCAGTTAGACTAGTTTAACTGATTGAGAGACTGGATTAGACATATGGAGTTAGTGTGTTGGACTCTGATAGTGATATAGAAACTTCTAGTAGTCCATGTAGTCAATATAAGATGGTAGATTCGAATTCATCTCTCATGATTCGAATTCTCCTTTATGTAACACTGTTGTATAGTGTTGGGATTAATGTAGTTTATAGTATAATTATACTATGCAATTCTTGTATGTTTCCTGTGATATTTTTTTGTCAGTGGGTATGATTCATTCCTTTTCACTGCAAATAATTAAGAATCTAATAGCACTCATTGCTTGAAGATAAACGGAATACTAATTATAACATGGTATCGGATCCTTCTCAGGAAAGCTTCATGTCTATCTACTCTCCATTGTACACTAGAAGCATATGGATTTCCACAAAAGTCCCGCAAATATTTCCTTGCTTCCTTTGAATTTATTCAGAGTGGCAATGTGGATGTGACTGACCGTAAAAAAGTGTACATGTCAAGAGGGAAGGCTTGATTCTAACATAGTGCGAATGGTTTAGGTTTTGCAGTGAATTTCTACAGGTGCTACGTAGCTTGATTGAAGATATTGTCTGATCAATAGGATAATTATGGATTCTCAACCTTCCACACCTCAGATCCTAACACCCTTCAATTATGTTGATTGGAGGGCACATCTATAGGTTTTATTGTGAAAGGAGGACCTTTTCAGGATGATAATGGGAAGGGAGGTTGAGCCCCATCATCTAGTTGAGAAAAACAAGTTTATAAACCACTTAGATGAATCTTTTGGCTTTCTATGTACTCACATATCCAGAGACCCCCTCTTTCACCTTGAACATTTAAGGACTCCCAAACAATCTTGGGATATGGTTGAAGTATTGCTTGCCAAGAAAGTTTATATTTGGGGATATTTTTTGGAGAAACGTTGATAGCCTTACATCCTAGCAATTTCGAGACCATATAACAATTATTTACAAAATTTAAGTCTATTACACTTCAATGCAGAGAGTATGGAATAGAAGGAAAGGATGAGCAGCATGTGCTCTCCATACTCAACAAACTAGGTACTGAGTATTTTGTATTTGTCTCTATATTCCATTCCGAAAGAGATTCCATTCCCAATTGGAAGATGCCCTCACTTGATAGATTTGTCGAATCCTTAATACAGGAGCAAGAGAAGTTGGTCCAGATGGGAGTCATCCAGACTTCCAAATATCAATCTCTCCTAGTGATAGACTCTACCAAAGCACAAGCTAAAGTGATGCCTAAGGGGAAGGATCCTAAAGCATATGATTCGAAGCCTAAAGAGAATCAGAAGACTTCCGAAGGAGCTTCGAGCTCCAAGAAGAAGAAATTTTTTGAAAAGAAGATGTGTCCCTATTGCAAGAGGGATTTTCATCCTAAAGAACATTGTATAAAGAAGCAGATCGATCAACTTTCATCTCTCGTCAAGCAGAACAACATAGCTCCTCTACAAAGAGAAAAGAATTCTAATGAGGGACAATTGACAGATGATCATGAAAGGTGCCATGCCTTGAAATTTGGCCTCTCTCATTCGAAGACCTATTTGATTGATTCTAGAGAATCTAATCTCATGGTTTCCTTCAAGGATTCCTTCTCCACTCTCAGAATCATAGGAGGGACTACTATTCATATGGGTGATGAATCCCAAATTCCAGCAACAAGAAGAGGTACCATTAAAGTCTAGCAAGGTGAGTTCAGAAATGTCCTCTGTGTTCCCTCTCTTGCAGCTAATATGTTTTTTGTATACAGGATGACTCACACTAGCTCACCAAAGCAAGTAGTATTTGGTCTTGACTCAGTTGAGATCGCATAAATCTCAACAGGGAAGACTATAGCGAAAGGGATTGCAGATCATGCCTCCAAGGAATATGCTTTCTCTCATTTCATGATATACTCAGATCCAATACAACCACAACTTCTATTTGAAGCAGATAAAGGTATCAAAACTCCTTTACTTCATATTGCAGATACAGATTTATTGTGTAACATTTCAGATTCAGATTCAGAAGAAGAGGAAGAACAACATGATACATATATTGTGCTTACACCTCAATGAGATATATACCAAGATCCAAAATCTACCTCATTTCAGCAGCGTAAATGGGCTCAACAACTCATACAAGCGACTGAAAATGGTGCTAGGGATTTAGATGACAAGAGAAGAATGAGGTCCTAGTATCGGAAATAAAATGTTGCATGGTCCTACACAGATCCAATTCTCTCTGAGAGGTGCTTCATGATGTTGGGGTCATATCCTCAAACATTCAAGGATTATTTCCATGATCCTATATAGTAGGAAGCTATAGATGAGGAATTTTATTCGTTGCATGACAATAAAACTTGGGAACTTGTCTTGTTACCTGTAGGGAGGAAATGTGTTCAATGCAAATGGGTCTACAAGACCAAGATAGCCTCTAATGGAACCACAACCAAGTACAACGATCGGTTCGTGTCTAAAGGATACTCTCATGTTCAAGGATTGGACTACAATGAGACATTCGCTCCACTAGCCAGA
>LPNX010066025.1:99795-114569 GCA_001517045.1 Pseudotsuga menziesii | reverse complement strand
AGCTTGTTGGACTCTAATAGTGATTTAGACACTTCTACTTAGTCATGCAGTTAGTCTGATTTGGTAGATTTGAAGTCTCCTTTATGTAATAGTGTTGTACACTACTGGGATTAATGAAGTTTATATTGTAATTATACTGAGCAATTCTTGTCTATTTTCTGTGAGATTTGTTTTGTTCAGTGGGTATTATTCATTCCATTTCAGTGCAAATAATTAACAATCTAATAGCACTCAGTGCTTGAAGATAAATGGAATATTAAATATAACAAGGAGTATGGTATGGGGATTTTATAGGTATTGGGTGGGGTATAAAATGGGGTAAATTGTAAAAATAGGGAATATATTACATAAATAAGTTTTTTTAAACCAGAAATATGTACAGGGAGGGGGATGAACAAAATGATTTTCGTAAGTATATATCAATATCTAGTAAAATTAGGTGTATTCTTTAATATCTCATGAATGAAAGAACTATGTCATAGTTTCATTATGTGAAGACCCTGCGCTTGCTTTATGGTTATACCTCCTCATCAAGCATTGAGAGAAACACTTTTCTAAAGGGGGTGGAGTGTTATGATGCTCTCAATTGGTTTAATGGGGGGTTGGGGGGATGAAAGGCCTAGTAGATTAAAATATTAAAGGTCTTTCAATGTAAGTTGGACTAGGTCCACTACGTTTCTTATTATTAAATAAGGTCTAATATGGTATTTAGTATTGAATAAATCTAAAGAGACCTCATTAAAGAAGGTCCACTAGATAGTTAGAAGGATTATATGGTTAGTATTTTCTTATTAGCAGTAAGGATGGAATCTTCCTTATGATATGTATGAAATAATATTAGTATTTGCAGATAATCTCATTGAGACATTACCCAATATTAATAGTAAAGTGAAAATGGGTTAATATATTCCATAAAAAGACCATTATAATGCATTGCCCTACATTAAGGGTATTTTGATATAATCAAGGGAATTGTCTATCTTATTATGGATACCTTGTTTGTCATTTCATTTTCATATATAAGGTACATGACACCTTTTGGTCTTCCTTTCTAAATAAATCGTGTTCTTGTAGGATAAGTTATTCATTTATTATCATTCCCAATCACATTATTTTGGAAAATTTTCTTAGAACGTTTATTTTCATTCTGCGTAATCCCATATTTATTCAAATTAGAAGCCATTTTCCTTTGGTGTTTTAACCAATTTGAATCTCAACTTTCAAAATCCATAGGATTTGAATTTCTACTTTGTTTCATATAATGTTGCATCACTTAGATAGAACATCTTCACTCCTGTCAGCATTACCTGATGCAATGAGTGTTAAGTGGACTATTTAAAAACCATGAGAAATTGGTCAATTGCAACTATACTCATGGGATATGGGCCATATATTAATGACATACACTATGCAGATAATCCCAAAAATAATATGTCATAAAAAACCCTCATCAATTGTTTCATACAACTCAACTCTGATAATGTTAGAACTCAATTATTATGTATGTGGTCAGGTTAGAGAAGATTTTTAGGTTCCTCTGTAAATGTTTATATGTCAATGTTTGGTGTTGGGATTAGTGGGGAGAAAATCATCTCATCCAACACCTAAATTGGGAGGTAAACAATGGCGGTACAAGGGATAGAAGATTATTAATTGGTTTCCTGGTATTCATTAGTCAAGCAATACCATTCCATGTCCATTCTTAATTGAAGTTTTTAAATTAATCAAATTCTTATCAATGTACAACTTTGTAATAAGGGTGTGGATGCATACTTTAATAAATCTATCGATAGATATATTTGGGGTTCCTTTTATCTAACTTATGGACATGCATATAGATCTTTTTGAAGGCATTGAAAGAAACCGAAGAAAACCTACCTAATTTTTGTCTAACTAAAGAAATCACGGAGGCCTTTAAAACAAGACCGTAATGGAAACATGTTGAATATTAGTTGGTGAAAATTGGATGCTACATTGAGACCAAAATACAAAGGGATAAAATAAATGAACATGTTAATGTTTTTAAGAATAAAATATATATCTAAACATGTTGAATATGAGTTGGTGAAAATTGGATGCTACATTGAGACCAAAATACAAAGGGTTAAAATAAATGAACATGTTAGTGTTTTTAAGAATAAAATATATATCTAAAATATCGACTAAAATTTTTTAATTAAATTTATTATTATGAAGGGGTTGAAGAAAATAATTTTAAAAATACAAAATACAGTAAATTTAATTACTCTAAATTAATGGCTCTAGGTTTTTACCTTTTTGCCAATATATTTTCATTTTTACTATATTTTAAATTTACACATGTTTCTTTATTAGTTGGTTTAATTTTCCTAATTAAATTTTTAGTTGAACTTTTATCTTCATCTTATCACAAATTTCTTAAGATTATTAAGTTCAACCATAATATTTGAAAGTTTTACGTTTAAGTTTTAGTTTGTTGTAATTACTATCCCTCCTAAAAATTAAGAAAAGAATCTTGGAAATGAAAATACAAAGATATATTAAAAATAAATTTGATAAAAAATAAAATTAAAAAGAAATGAAGATATATTACAACATTGTGTACCTACCATCCACTACCACCAACTGAAACAATCATAAACTCAATAACTTGGTTATGAATGTTCTCTCTTGTTATGGGATATTTTGCAAATGATTTCATTTCCAAATCTATGAACATTCTCAGTTAAAAAAAAAATTATTAAAGTATTTATTTTTTAATTGATCCCACCTTTATTCAAATTACAAATCTATGAACATTCTCAATTAAAAAAAAGAATTATTAAAGTATTTTTTTTTAATTAATCCCACCTTTATTCAAATTAGAGGGTACCTTTGTTTTTTAAAGCAATTTTTTTATCTTTCTAAACATTTGGGATATCAATTTCTAATTTGTTTTACATGATGTTGTATCACATAGCTAGAACATATCCTTATCATATCTATGATATTGTTAGAGCTAATTTGTTTTGTGTGCTTTTAAGAAGTTTGTTAATTTTTTCCATAATTTGATAAATATATGTTAATGTTTAGTGTTGAAATAGTGCAAAGAAATCATCTCCTTCAAACCTAAAGTGTGAGATAAATAATCTTGATACCTTAAAAATATGACATTTCAATCACATGGCCTCCATTAGTTAGGCAATATCCTTCTCTAACTATATANTATAAAGGGGTTTTAAATTACATTTAACCGTATATAGCTTTGATCGTGTGGAGACATATTTGAATAAACTTCTAAATATTGTTATTGGGATTTATTTTATTTTATTTATGAATATTGATATAGGTATTTTTAAAGGAATTTGAGTATTGGAGTAAGATTTTAAACTACTTATATTGGTTAAGACCTAGTCTAAAGAAGATTTATGGAAACCAATTAAGAGCTTAAGACCTAGGCATCTAGTACATCTAATACCAGTGGAAGTATGACCTCTTATGAACCACCAACAAAGTCATAATTTGTAGATAACAACCAGTAATAATTGTCCTCACTACCAATTTTTGACAACTTATGTTAAATTTTACAATATTTATAAAACAAATTAACAATAAAAAATAAAAAATAAAATCTTAGTAAAAGAAAAAGAAAAGAGTTTGTATCATTAATTCCAACCACGACCTAATCCCTCGATGCTCCCAATCATTTTAAATGCCATCACTAGCCGATTTATGTTTGACTACATGAAGAATTAAATCAGAATGATATGGACATTTTAAAAGGATGCTAGGAATCTAGGATCCTCGTTGGGTGTGCCTCTAATCATTTGAATGCAAATCTCTATTCTTCTGAATACAATGGGATTTATGGTTATTTTCAGATGGGAAAGTGGTTTATTTTTCGGCCTAAAAATATCCAATCCTTCAACATGCCTATCCCAATCGACTGGTAATGAGGAGGGGACTGACCTAACATAGGGATGTTATTAGCTGTAGAGGTAGTAACATCTGGCATACAGAAATCAAGCTGGTCAATGGTGACAATTCTCCCTAGATGTGGAAATTGGATTGTTCGAAATACCGTCGAAGTGACAATAGTCATGGCATAAAACCAATTTCTTCCTAGAAGGAGGTTGTAATCTAACGGGGAATCTACTACTTCTACTTGAATAGAAACAATTTTTCCCCCAAGATCAACTGCAAGGGCTCATATGAGACCATGGGGCTGGAAAGCTTATCCATCAAAGGCTTTCAGAGTCATAGGTGAAGTTACAAGCTCAGGAGATTATATCTTTCCAACAAGACAAGGAAAAACCGAAGTTGAAGCTCCTTCATCTAAGACAGTCCTAAAGATTTTCTTTCCGACTACTTTCGTGATGATTTGGAAAGCAAGTTTGTGAGGTAATATAGACTTATAGTTCTCAACATTGAAATGAATCAAATTATATTGTCTGGTTCTAAAGCTCGTAACACAGTTAACAGGTTTTTTCATTGTGTATGACAACTTTGGAGCACTCCAAAGGTAGACATTGCACATGGTTCCTGAGCGATATATTCAACTACATTATAAAATTGAGAAGATCGGG
The DNA here is from genome assembly GCA_001517045.1 of Pseudotsuga menziesii. Lineage (NCBI taxonomy): Eukaryota > Viridiplantae > Streptophyta > Pinopsida > Pinales > Pinaceae > Pseudotsuga > Pseudotsuga menziesii. Next base: position 110,025 of record LPNX010066025.1, on the reverse strand, counting down.
AATTAGGGTTAAAAAAATCCATCCTAAGAGTACTCTTGGGTGGAAACAAAACCATATTGAGAGTAGGCTTCTCTATGGTTAGGGGGACAGTAGACGAGGATTCGGGAGAACCAATAGAAGGAGCTTTCCCTGAAGAAGAATTGTCTTCTTTATTGTCTGCAGGTTTTTCGTAACTTTGACTTTGAGTTTGAAAACTAATGGTATCTGAGGGAATCATGCGAATTTCCTTTGAAGAACTAGAGTTTCCCTGATTAGACATGTGGTCTATCATTTGTTGTTGATAGGGAAAAGGGTCCGTGAGAACTGCGGGTGTGGGATTAGTTTTCCAAAATTGGGTGATTTCATCCCGGCGGGGACACTCTTTTGTGAAATGATCACCTCTGCATAGCAGACATGGATATTTTTCTTTTCTTTTCCCTTTATCATTATCATTAGTGGGTGGTTTTGGATTCTCCTGTTGTTTTCTAGGTTTTTTATTTTTAGCTTTACCTTTGTTTTTATTATTTCCAGAGGTTTGAATACTCTGAATAGAATTGACCTCGGCGGAAACCTTGGGAGTCAAAGGAGTAGGGGTGGATGTCTGGGGTTGCTTGCCAGGTTTTTCTATTGACAGGTACTAGATGAAACTGACAATCTCATCAACAGGGACTTCTGCTGGTGGCTTTGCAGGATCAGTGCTTGGGCAAGGAGCTTGAGGAATCAATCCATACAAAGTTTCGAACTGGGAATAGACCAAGTCCAGATATTGGGCTCGACTAATGGCACCGCCCATAGCCACATCTCAGGCAATCGGAGGAAACAAAGATTTAGTAAACTAATAAGCTAATAACTGATCTAGAATAGGAGCCTTAATAAGTCTTCTCCACCTTCTCCACTCATGAATATGATTGGATATGTGGGTGGAGGTGTTTTGTCATAGAGAAGTTAAGAGATTAGTACCCATTTCATAATAGATAAGAAGCTGAAAGTGCGTAAGAAATATAGTTTCCAATGAGCCAAAATACACAAACAAGTGTTGAGGAAGTTCAATGTACCATTTCGCGGCTATATCGATCAAATTTCGCTGAAAGAGTCTTAAACAAACTGAATCATCCATAAGGGAGTTTCAAGAACACCACAGATGGAATGCCATGGCATGGTTTTTTGGATCATCTCCCTGATTCCCATCAAACTTTGGAATGTCCGATGGTAACTTTACCGGAATGGGAGGCCATGAGGGGTTATATCGAATGGGGTCGTTAATCAACATGGACAAATCAGGAAAGTCCAAAGTTGCTAGGAAAGGTAACTGACGATTACGTTGCACATACTGGTAATATTGATATGGCATATAAGTACCAGTAGGACCGTAAGTATACTAATAGATAGGTTTTTGTGACGAAAAATTGCCGGAAGATCTGCCCACAAGGGGTGATTTCCAGGATCAAGACCGTTAGGACCGCCAGGGCCTTCGGGACCACTAGGACCATTGGGATAACCAGGACCATCAGGAGGTGGACCACCAAACCCTCTAGGACCTCTAGGAGGTAAACCTCCAGAGCCTTCAGAGCCACTAGGAGGAGGGCTACCAGACCCTCTAGGGCCATTAGGAGGGAAGCCACCAGGGCCCCCAGGACCACTAGAACCATAAGGAGGAAATCCACCAGGTCCTCCAGGACCATTAGGCCCCCCAGGGGGAGGAACTCCATAAGGAGGTCCTTTGGCACCTCCTGCAGTATGTATAGGTATCCCCCTCATAGCTGGCATGTAGGACTAGTTAGGTTGCCCCCATGGCATGAAAGTATTACTAGGATATGGAATTTTGGCATAAAGCATTCCTATAGGGTTTGGTGGATAATTAATGTTTCCTACAGGTAATTTATTTGTTGTATAACCATAACCCCAAGAGGTTTCATTGGTTACAGGTTGTGCCCCCAATGGCTGACATGAATTGGATGGGGGGTTAATGACATTAGTGTGGGTGGGAGGGACATCAACTATAGATTGCTCTATACCAAAGGTATTTCCTTGAATAGGTACAATTTTGGTGCCAGATAATGTAGGTCGTGCCGAGGGTTGCCCCCCGACACTAGAAGGTAATGAAAAAACATGAATTGAATGTTGAGCCCTAGGTACAGAAGACCTGGGAGGATTGGGAACAGACATAATATGCGAGGTGGTGTGGTGCATGGTTTGACCTGGGTTATGTGGAGTCACTATGTGATCTAGAATCGGGTCAATGGGTCTCGTAGAATCGACAAGTGAATGATATCCCACAGGAACATCTGCAGAACATGATGGTGGTGTCCCCAATATGTCATCTATTTTCTTTTCAATCTCCTTTGCAGAGAGAATAGCTACCTGGTATTTTTTATGTTCTTATTCATCTGGTGAAACTTCTTCAGAAAATTTTAAACAGGTGCCAAATGAGGCAATGGCTTGTCCTATAGCAGTATCCCAAAATGGCGCATTGGGACCATGATCTGTGTCGGTAGTATCATCAACATGACCTTCTCTGGGAGAATGGAATAGAGTATTACCTCGAGAAGGTTGTTGGACCAAGGGAGGTGAGTGTGAAGGATATGGTCCTCTGTTTTCTACAATCACATTCTCTCCTAGTTGGGATGCGGTAGCAGCTCCTTTTTTTGTTTAAGTAAGAGATTCTATTATAATCCAAAAACGTTAGAAGCAGAGGCTGATCCACTGGTCGATGAGACATGACCTTCAGCCTAGGAAAAATATCCAAGACATAAAATACTGATATTGCTTATAGAATTGAAAGGAGGAGCATGCTTGAAGATGCTTGGATCTCAAAACATAGGAGTCAAAAATCCCTATTTCCCAAATAGACCACAAACTACCTAAAAAACAGTAAAGAAGCCTATTAAAAACCCAGAGGGAAGCAGTATGGCACTAAGGCCTTTTACCAAGATAGATGTCAAAAGCAATCAAACAATAATATACCGAAGCATGGGACTCTTCCACGTGCCTAATAGCGAGCATTGTTGAATAACAAAACCCAGAGGGGCAACTAAATTTTGAACGCAAAACCTACTAGCGACCAGTTTCGCTGGGAATATTACTTGGAAACTCCTCCCAAAGAGGTTGCATTGCAGGGGCTATAGAATTAACTGGAGTGTGCCTCGGATTCTCGTACTCAGCTTTAGGATTTGTCAGCAAGTTATGTACGATCTATTCCAGAAGGCCAAACCTGACCGCACTTTCCTGTTTCCCTTGGCAAATGGTATCCAAAGCCTTGCAAATGCCTTGAGCTATTTACATTTTTGCTTGGATGTTGCGGGCTAACAAGATGCACGTGAACCACTATGGGTTGGGGATCAGGGGGCAACCCATAATCACTTCGAACTCCTTGAGGAGATCAATTTCCATAATTGCAATGAAGGCATCGAACGTCATGGGTGTTTTAGATAGGTACTGATCACCCCAATTAAAAGGAACAACATTTGGAATGCCTCTGGCTTGGGGAAATGGCTCTGCCTCCGCATCAGCAAAAGCATCACTGAGGTTTCTCCCATGATTATGGCCTCTCGCTATGGATCTTACCCTCCCAAATCCTGGCATTGCACAGTATTTCAAATAGGAATAAGACATAAACAGAAAGGAGAAAAGGGAATTGGATGTGAGCAGAGCCTCCGTCTAATGGATATAAATAGGAATTTCTACAGTCGAGGATCTTCCCCTCTGATCCCCTACCTTTACTCTCCCTGAACCTATCATGACGCTCTCCATCTCATCACACTCGGGATGATCTCTCATCCTTTGCAAGTGATTCACGACCTCAAGTTTTATATCATGCCAATGGATACGGCCCTCCTTCATAGATTTCGGACCATAATGATCCCTGTCAAGTGTAGTACCCTCACTTCTAACCTCTATCCTTCCCACGAGTCCATCTTTATGGAAACCCTGGCAGTGATTGGAAATTTGATATTTCCATCCATTATGGAGGATGTCATGTGCAGGTACCACATGGATCATACGTCAACCGCATGTTGAGCATCGAAAAATGGAAAGGATCCACGTGTTAGGCCATAAGCTAAGACTGGCCTCGCTGTCCCCTATCTGGCGAGCGATGACTCCCTTGTCCGACCACGATTGTCGATTAAATTGTGGTGGGCCCTATTGAGATGATGACACACCTTTTTTGTACATCCCCTTATATCGGGGCCACATATCATTCACATGCATAATGTGGAACATTTAGCCTCACGTATTCCTCCACCACCTTGAAACAACCACTCCAGATTTGTTGAGTTTTTCCTTCATCCTCCTTTGTCTCTACATGAAAGGAAAACTCGCTCTCCACTCCTGTGTTAGCCATGGCATCCGCCACCCTATTCCCTTCCCGCTTGATGTGAGTTAGCAGTAAGCTTTCCTCTCCTATAAGGATCTGCCAGAGGACTGATAATCTACTCTCCCATCTCCAGTTTTTGGAAACTTGGGACATGAGGGATCCTGCTTGGAGTTTGCGAGCAGTGTTGATAATGATTTTGGAATCCCCTTCCACCACCAGAGGGATTTTTCTTGTTTTCTTAGCCCATATCAGGCAATTGATTAACCCTTCTAGCTCGGCCATATTATTTGTCTTTGTCCCTATTGAGCCCCAGAACAGACTGATGATGCTACCCCTCGAGTTTTAGATTACGCCTCCATATCCAGCTGGTCCTAGATTACCTTTAGCAACACCATCAAAATTGAGTTTGAAGGTTCTAGAGGGAGGGGGATCCAGAGCAATGGGAAGGAGACATGCACCAGCCTTGGGTGAGCAATTGAATTGTCTGGAGGTAAATCTTCTAACCCAAAATCCTGCAAAATACTCCGCTCATTACTTTTCACAATGAATTCTTCCTGTGACCAAGATTGTAATGTTATAGTTTCTTTCATATGGATTTCAATGGAGTTCCACATCTCCTCGGGTTTCCTAGCTTTGTTCTCGAATATTTGTTTGTTTCTTGTCTTCCATATTTCCCATATTGTGAATCCAGTGAAAAGTTCCCATAAACGATTCACAAATTATTTTTTTGAAGATATTTGTGGGCCACTCTATAATAGTTAAGTTTGTTCTTCCTCTATGTTTGTGATCTCTTCTGAGGATGGTCTCCCCCCTCTCCCATAAGGAGTTAGCAACCCTACATTTGTCTAGCAAGTGATTAATAGTCTCATCCTTCTCTTCGCACATACAACAGCGGGGTGGCCCATTAAATCCTATAACCTGTAAGTTATCCTAGGTTAGGATGCGACATTTAATGACAAGCCAGCAGAAAACTGAAACTTTGGGCCACCACCCTCCCTTCCAGATTTCAATCCATTTAGATTATGGGATAACATTAAGGGTTTTCATTAACAAACCTATGGCTTCTTTTGGATTGAAATTGCCTGAGGTTGAGTACCCCCACCTTAGCTTATCTGGTTCCGCACTCAGGGATAAAATTTTCTTGGAGAGCTCATCTAGGAAGTTATCTAAGTCTTCCCTTGGTGCTTTGTCTTGCCACCATCACTTTCCCTTCCATCTTCTAACCCTCTGATATGCAATGTTGTGATCCCGAAATTCCGACACTTTAGCCATTGCATTGTCATGGAGGAAGGAACATAAGAGAGGTGTGTCTTCTCCACACGAAATAGTTGGATCCTGGTTCAGAGCTTCACTCAAGAATCTTTCATTTTGGCCATTCTTGACTTCCCAGAAACTATGTTTTTGCACCATCCCCCGATTTGCCTGAGTTGTTTTCCAAATGCTGGATCCATGGGGGTCTTCACCAAACCTAACTAGGGAGTGTTGTGGCCATTGGGGCGCATATTTCAAATGCCACATTTTGGCCCATGGTTCTTCATTGTAGTTCACCCATATCCACCAGATATTTGCACTCATGATTTTATTATTATCCAAAGGATCTCTGAGGCCCAAACCTCCTAAGCTCTTCAGAGTGCAGATGGTTTCCCAGTCCACTAGAGGCCATTTTCTGATATCTTTAGTCCCCTCCCATAGGAATTGTCTCTGAATGTTCCTAATTTGTTTGATGATGGCTTTCAGGGCTGCCAAAACTAAAAAGTGGTACATTGGCATCGCCTGCAGGACCGATTTCACCAGAATAAGTCTGCTTGGAAAATTAAGGGCTCTGAATGTCCAAAGGCTGAGCTTTTTGTTAATTTTGTCCAGCAACTCTTTCCAAGAGACTTTATTGATTGTAGATTCTTCCATCGGGGTTCCTAGATACTTAGAAGGGAGGATTCTTTCCTGAAATTCCAGGATTCTTAGGATGTTTCACTTAGTAATCCTGGGGGTGTTGAAAAAGTAGGTCTGAGATTTCTCCTTGTTGATTTCAAGGCCACTAGATTCAAGAAATGTATTCAAACAATATTTAATTCCCCTAGCTTCGTGTACTGAGGATGGGCCCATCAACATATTGTCATCCACAAACTGTTGGTGGGTTTGTGGGTCCATTCCTTCCATTAAAGACAAGCCATGGATTTTATTCTCTACTCGTCTGTTCTTGAGCAGTCTTCTAAGTCCTTCAGGCCCAATAATGAAGAGAAAGGGAGATAATGGGTCTCCCTGTCTTATTCCTCTAGAAGCATTGAAAGGGCATGAGGGAGAACCATTAACCAGAATGGAGAAAAAAGCAGAGGAAACCAAATTCATGATCCAATTAGTCCATTCATCCGCAAAACCAAACACTTTTAAAATGCCCTCCAAAAAATGCCAGTTCAATTTATCGTAGGCTTTGGAAAGATCAAGTTTTAGAAGCATAGTTGTATTCTTGGTTGCTTTGAGGGAGTGGATAGTTTCGTGGACTAAAATGATGCCATCCAAGACTTGTCTTCCTTCCACGAAGCCATCTTCTTCCAAAGAAATGATAAGAGGAAGGATGGGCTTCAACCGATTAGCTATTACCTTTGAGATAATTTTATAGATGACATTGCATAGGATGATTGGTCTAAGTTTGCTAGGGTCTTCTGTGCCACCTTCTTTTGGGATGAGCGCCAACAAATTTGAGTTAAGAGATTTGAAGATATTACCTGATATCCAAGAGTCCTCCACCAGGGCCACTATTTCTTCTTTCAACCATTACCATCCTGCATGGAAAAAAATTTAAGTGAAGTCATTGGGACCTGACACTTTATATTTTACCATTTGATTCACCACCATTTCAACTTCTGACATCTCAATAGCTTTTCCAAGCACTTTGTTGTGGTCCTCCATGATTAATTTGGGAATGTGTCTAAAAACCTCTCTTTGAGCTTCCTCCCTATCTCTGTCTAGTTCCTGCAAGAGGTTAGCAAAGTAATGGTTAAGATTGTTCTCTATATCCTCTTGGGTTTCGGCAATGCTCCCATCCTCCTTCTTCAGTTTGTCCATTCTGTTGCCCTGACTGTGTTGAATGGTTTCTTTATGGAAGAAGCTGGTGTTACATTCCCCTTCTTGGAGCCACTTGCTATGGGATTTTTGGCTCCAATATACTTCCTCTTGTCTCTCTCTTTGATTGAATTCCTACAAGAGGGTCTTCTCCTGAAGCCTCAGATCCTCAGTGTAACCATTGAGCATAACTTGGGACTTGAGGTGCTGGATCTTGGTCTCTAAAACCTGGTTTTCTTGAAAAATATTGCCAAAGGAATCCTTGTTCCATTTTTTTATGTGCTCTTTGAAGTGTTTCAGCTTTTGTTGGAACTAATACATGTGGGTGCCCCTAATAGGGGGTGAGTTTTCCCACCAATATTTGAGTTTCTCTTGGAAGTCTTGATGGAGGAGCCAGAATTTTTCAAATTGAAAAGGTCTTCGAGGGTGGACTCCATCATTTTCCCATTCCAGAGTTATGGGCCAATAGTCTGATCCTGCCGCTGGGAGGACAACCGCTCTGAGGTTTCCTCTAGCCATCATGACTGGTTCAGATAGCATAAATCTATCAAGTCTGCAAGTGATACCTTTGTCCCCTGATTGTTTGTTGTTCCAAGTGAAAATACCATTGGACGTTCTGACATCAATTAGATCCAGGTCAGAGATGGTGTTGTTGAAAAGAGTGCTTGCCGAGTTTAAGCTGTAGATACCACCTTTCTTTTCATCGAGGTTTCTTATCAGATTGAAGTCACCTCCAATAATCCATGCTCTGTTCTGAGCAAGAGTTTTTAGATATATGAGAGAATCGATAAAAGCTTGCTTCTGGTCCTCCTTCGAAGGGCCATAGACATTGGAGATGAATCCTCAGGTTCTGGTGCCGAGGATGTGGAACTCAGCTGAAATAGAATAGGTGGTGGTGAGAAACCTTGATAAGGTCACCATTCGGGGATTCTAGAGAATACCCATCCCCCTAGCCGCTCCTTTAGCATCAATGGCAATCGATTCACATCCCTTCTAGACTTTTTGGGTTGTCTTTGCTAATTCTTCTCCCGAGCATTTAGTTTCTTGAAGGAAGATTATCCCTGAATTATTCCTATCAATTCTTCTTTTCAATATGTGCTTCTTTAGCACACTATTACAACCTCTGATGTTCCAGGTTGTAATCTGCATTGAGAAGGAATTAATTGGGGGAGAGAGGGCTACATCTATGGTTGGATATTGCCCTAAAGGCACTAGTTTTTCTCCTATTTCTTTGATTCTCTGGATATTACTTGGTCTTCCTCTTTTGTCTTTTTTTGAGTTTTTCCCTTTGCCATCTATGACTTTCAGAGATTCTGTCACTACTCCTAGGGTGTTTGCATTCTTGTTTTGGATTATCACTTTCTGTAGAAGAGATACTTGCTACAGGGGGATCTTTACTAGATCTTGATTGGAGCAAGCTACCTCCATTCTTCCAAGGTCTAGATCTCCTACCTCCATGTCTTGTGGAATTCCATCCCCGGATCCTGGTTCTATTTGGGACTCCTCAGGTTGGATCAGAGTACAACCATTTGGGGAAGCAGTCTTGATGCTTGGGGGGTTCATTGGGGATAGAATATTGACATCCCCTGGTGTTTATTTGTCCTCTTCCCCTTGATGATTGCTTGGATTTTTGTCCTGTGTTGCTACTGTTTCAGCCTTGGCCATTTTTATTGACTGATCTTCTTGAAGGGTTGTGAACCGATTCTGGGTTTGCACCCTTTTGTGTACATCTGGGCCCAAAATATTTCTGGCTTGCCTCTTTTTATTTTGTATTTTGGTAAAACTTTCTGCATCCAAATGATATTGCTCTTGCTTCCCACCTGATCTCTTATTTTGGGGGCAGTCTCTGAACAAATTCCCATGTTAATGGAAGTGCCTTCATCTGAATGGGATCTGGTCATAATCTATGGCTTAAAACCATTCCTCATCTTCCCATGTTAACTCTATTCCATCAGCTAGATCGCTTGAGATGTCCAGGTAAATGCAGATCCTGGCGAACGAGATGTATTTCCTCTGTCTTATTTGTTCAGAGACTTTGATGAAGGTCCCCAAAGAGTTCCCTATATCTATTAGAATTTATTCCTTCCATTATTCCAAAGGTAGGGAATACATTTTGATTTAAACCGAAGCAAAATTCAGGTTTTCTTTGTTTGGCTCGAATCTCTCTTTCCAGGGTCTCAAGAAAAGACCTGTCGAGTTGAAAAAGTAGGGGCCATTCTCAAAGATCTTAGTTCTATCCTCTTTGTTGAAGAATATGATAGTAAATAAGTCTTTAGCTCCCAGCCGAAGGTCATAGTGACCTTGGGGTTTCCATGTTGAGTTTATCCAGCCCACCAACATCTTTTCTGTGGGCCAGATCCCCACAAATTTGCCTATGAAGGCCCTTTCCTTCATATATTGAATTTCCTCCCTAACTCTGTTTGACTTGATCTGTCATGTCCTTCTTGTACCCTGGTTAATAAATTCCTCTTTTCTTGTTCCACTGCACCCTTCCTCGTCTTTGGCATTTGTCTAGGAATTGAATGTTGCTTTTCCTTTGTCCTTATCTGATCCCACTGTGGTTGTCTCTACCTCACTTCTTTCGGGATCCCGCGGTCCCTCTCCCTATGAGGAGGAGTAGGAACCATCTAGATTTTTGCTGATGGGGCTCCATCAAACTACTAAGACTCTAAGAAACCTTCAACCATCCACCGAACATTTGCAAAGCTCTCCAACTATATCACTAAAAAACTAGTCATGTGCTAGCAGCTCCTTGGTTGACAGCTCTTATGCTTAACGACGCCCGAACATGTCTCTAACCTATCACTCAAATTGCTCTATAAATTTTAACCTATTACTACCGTTAATTTTAAAGTGGACGGTTAGGTGAATGCATG
>LPNX010066025.1:50934-99587 GCA_001517045.1 Pseudotsuga menziesii | reverse complement strand
CAACAATTTCCAAACAACTATCTCGAACAAATCAAAATCAAAGACAAGCAACACTTTCCAAACTCATTTTTATTTTCTGAAAGCAATCAAAAGTGGAAGAGTCTCTTTTCCTAAAAAAAAAACAAGAAGCACACTACATGCATATGCACTCTATTTTTTTATTTTTCTTAAAAAATAGATAGATCTAACTTAAAACTACAATATTTTTTATTTTGATGAGAGAGTACTAATGCAAAAGAGACAAAAGAACACAGAAAACCTCAAATCTCGTGACGCTAATCAAAGATCCAATGTGTTATGCTCAATAATGATAATGACCTAATCTCAGTCAAAAAAATTTCTTTTTAATAAGCAAAAAGAAGTCCTCTATGGAAACAAAAAATGAAACCAAGATGCTAATCAAATTGTCTTTCTTTCAGTATTTTTAACATAAATGAAAAGAGAGCTCACTACAACCTAATATGTCCAAAAAACAATTCCTTTCACAATCACAACCAACAAGCTCGAAAGAAAATGGATAATCAACAAGCCTAGTCTAGATTTTGAATTCTTCAATCAAACCAATCTTTTATCATAGAATTTCAAACCATAAGCATTCAAATTCTAACACACAAGCATGACAGTGCAGGGCTGAAAGCAAACAAACTCAATTTTTTGCAAAAAATGAGAAAATGTAGTATTGGAACAAGGCCTACTTGGCACCGCACTGGAGGGGTCTTGACAGAGTGGTTCTAGACGAGCACCGCTTCTGGATAATAGGACTCAGGAAGTGGCACCGTGTATGGTTAACAGAGTTCAGGTAGTGGCACCGCTTGTTACCAACAATGCATGAGCGGTTACCTCAATAGATCCAAAACATAAAGGAGAACGAAATATCAAGTTATAAATTGATCAGTTCAAGGAAAAAATTGATGTATTGATAGTTAAAAAGAGCATACAAAGTCAAAATAATTCAGATCTGAATAGATCTAAAAGTTTCAAACCAAAATTCACTGAGTCAGATGGCATATCTGACTAAAGAGAGTTGGAGATGGATCCTGGATTCAGACAAGATTTCAAGAACTGAGGAAGATCATATCAACTAAGATATGCATTGTTCCCTAGCGGAGTCACGAGATTTGTAATCAGGAATATTGCACCTTCTATGGACAGAAGTTGTTCCTCTGGTCTAAATGGTTCAGATCCAGAACAAATGAGTGAACGACAAAGGATGAAGACCTTCCCTGAATGTCGTAGACACCTACAATGCTGCTTCAATAGTGAACCTATGTACTTGCTAACACATCAAACATGCAAACACATCAAAGCTACCAGAAAATCCTCTACTTATCCATGTTAGTGACTAAGGAATCTAACAAAATGTATATGTGAAATCAAAACAACAGTAATGTGGGACAGTGTTGATTGCATGGGCAGACCCGGGTTTACTATAATTAATCAACAACACGCCAAAATCAATGGCCCTTTCGGCGACAGACCACGAAGCGATCTGAAGTCTCACCCGAAGTGAATCTAATGGGTTTGCCAAGACTCAAGTGTCTTGGACCAGGTTCTGCGCATCCTACTTCTTCTCTCCCGCTCCTGCGAACCACAAGATCAACTAGCTCTACGCATCGCACATCCCCTTCTACTCGTAGCACTTTTACCTGTGCGACTCTTACCCACGCGCAAGTCGCACGATTCCTTCCTGCGTCGCACAACTTCCACTTACTCACAATATTTCCAACCTTATCGCATCTCTGTGCATCGCGAAACACCCAACCGCTCTTCAACGCTAAGCCCTCAGCTCATAGTATCACGCACCACAGCTCCTCTGCCGGTGTGATATCGCCTCTCTGCGATATCTTACCACTACGACTTTGCACTCTTAGCGTTGACTGTGCCAATGTGTGAAACTCTACTTCCCAGAAGTTATATTGTGATTAAATGGTCATTAGAAACAGACGTAAAGGAGTCTTTTAAGCAGCTTACTAAAATACTTCAACTTATCTCTATCTTCCGGCATTACTGTGAACTGAACAATATATACATTCACTTACTGCAACTAACATTACATGCATAATAACCAGTAACGATAAGCAAATACAACACATTCATGCAACACATAACACGCAGATTTAACGTGGTTCACCCCCAGGCTGGGAGCTACGTCCACCAAACTGTGCTTCTATTATATATCTTAAGGGAATTTAGCACAGTCTGTTGCACCGCATATGCAGCGCGAGATCTCTTCTAGATCTTTGGTCTATTTCTATCTCTATATTGTATTTCTTTCAATATATCCTTCCCTCTCTGTTCTCTTTGTGGATGGTTACATACAGACTCAAATGACTCACATACAAGCTAGGTGTCTGGATCATTACAACACAGTCTGTCTGACTGATTCCCGAGTCTACAAAAATAATCAACTAACCAACTAACGACTCAATCCTATGAATCAACCAACCAATCCGCCAACCAACCCCTTTAGAATACAAAATACAAGCTTTTATAGGCAGCCCGAAGGTCTCGCCATTACAACACTGTGGGCCTGTCCCAACAGTAACCCAAACCCTAATTAGTGACAGTCATTCCTCTCTATCCTTGAGGTAGCCGCTTCCCGTCACACCACAGCTCTCTGCAGTCTTCCATTCTTCCCGGCACTGACCATGGGTACTATGCACTGCTTCTCTTTCTGTCCTTCACCTTCAATGCTTGAGCCTCGTTGCTCCTTCTTCTTTATGAGGGTCGCTGAGCCCTTCTATCTTCCGCCGCTGCCTTCAATGCATTGGTTGAGCTTTCTTCTCTCGGCCGCTCGGGTACCATTGCCTTCTTGACTTTTCTATCCCAAAAGTCATGGTTTCCGGCTCTGCTCTCCAGCTGGAAACGTGCTACGGCGTCGTAGCTTTGCCCTGTCTTCTTTCCGCCAAAACTTATATCTTTCCGCCAAAACTTATCTCTTTCTGCCAAAACTTATCTCTTTCCACCAAAACTAGCAGCTTCTTCTGTAGCTGCGGGACCCTGCTCCAACAGTCCCCTAACACTTACTTGTGGCTCGTCCTCGAGCCACCTGCAACAGGATTCTCCTTCTGCAACTTATCCTTTGCCTCCTGCGAAGTCTTTTGCAACTTCTGCCAAAGTCTTTCAACTTCGTCCTGCATTACCTCGACACGTTCTTTCTGGAGTTTCTGTAACTTAGTCCGCTGGGCTCTCTTATCCTTTCTGCCCATAGTCACGGTGTCGCTCTCTTCGCTCTTTCTTCTTTATAAGCACTCTAGTGTTTGAGAAGTGTTCCACAGATATCCTTGCCTTTTTATCTGGGTTAGAACTTTTATCACAAGGAAAATTTGTATCTTCCAGCCTCCTCAAACCTTTCCTTCCATATAGAGCCTCGTGGATGGAGAAGAAGCAACCCATGAACTCCGCTCCGAGAACAAGCCTTTGTGCTCGTTCTGGAAGTCTCCCCTCTGCTGGGTTTGCAGTCTTCTTCCACTTCTCTTCTCTTCGAAGTGGTCCAGGTCCACATGCTGCCGCTAACCTCAGGTTTCTGTTTTAGTACCTTCACCATGTTTTGTGCTTTTCTTAGCTGATCAGATAGGTCAGTGACCTTCTCCCGTTGCTTTATTTTTCTCATTTTCACCTTCCTTCTAGCGGGAGATTTCTTCTCATCAGTATTCTGCTCTTCTTTCTTATCTTCAGTGATCGGCTCGACGTTCTTCTTCTCCTTAGCAGAGAATTTAGTGACAACTTCTACTTCTGGCGCTTGAGTCTTCATCCTTAGCGAATGTCTAACTTGTGTTGTACTTAATTTCACAACCCTGGGCGACGTCGTCATGGCGGATCTACGGTCACCAGGACCAGGGTCAAAACGTCTCAACATGCCTTCTAGAGGTTCGCTTTTAGTCAGAATCCGCTTGGCTCAATACTCTAGGCGTGCAGTGGCTTCGAACTCTAGAAGTCACTGTACTCTGTAACTTAATTGGCTCTGCTCAGGGGACACTTAGCACTGTGTTGCATAGTTCTCAATATTTGGCAACTGTACCCTTCCTACTTGAAGGATGTCTGCTTTTATGCTGAAGGCATACTACCGGACGCAACGGTTATCCTGGGTCACACCTGTTGGTCATCATAATTACCTGGACAAGACCCTACCCGTCAATATGATCTGTCATAATTGCTGAGATCTGCTCACGTGTCCCTCCAAGCGTGCATATACAGGCATCGGTGTCGTCGGGGATTTACCAAATCTGGAAAAATTGATTAAACTGCTGCCAAATCTACGGTAGGGGATACCGGTCATTTATTCATTAACTACCTGTCAGATAGTGACTTGACTAGCCCACTGTCGGTTTCAAACTGAGTACATGGCAGGGGGAAACATCTTACTGCTACGATGCAACTCCGCATCACCTGCGCAAACAAACAGTGTCAAATTTTTTTTTGTGTAGACTCATTCCCGGTGCAATGCCTCCTTTCAACTACACTGGACATCTGCACTGGTGCGGCTGTTTTAAGCTAGGGTTGATAGGTGAGGTGGCTATCACTATAGAGCTTCAGCCTACTAACATTGATCCATTTGGGAAAAAGCTCCCCGTTCAGTTGGCTGAGCTAAACAGCACATCCTTCTGTGACTTGTTGGATCTGATATGGCCCTAGTCAATGCATCTTAAACTTCCCTGGGAACTTGATGAATTTGCTGTCATAGAGGAGCACCAGGTCTCCGATCTGGAAAATCTTATTCTTAATGTGTCTGTCATGCCAAGCTTTTTCTCGTGCCTTCTGGACTCTTTGATGGAATCCAGCGATGAACCTGTCTTCTTCTAAGGCGAGCAGCTATGCTAGCCTTGCTTCGACTGTGTCTATATCAGTCATCTTGGTAATCTGAGCGATTATTAAGCTGGGAAGAATATACTCCATAGGCATAACAGCCTCCTGTCCATATACTAAGCTGAAATGTGTGTGTCCCGTAAGTTTCTTGCATGTGGTTCTGTATGCCCATAAGACAACGTTAACTCTGAGGTCCCAGTCATTCCTCTGGCTATTACAGATCTTAGTGAGAGCATTTTCTAAAATCTTATTGAAGGCCTCCACTGTACCATTAGCCTGCGGGTGGTAGGGAGTGCTCTTATGGTGCTGGATCTGGAATTCTTCTGTTAATGCCTCTATAGTATTGTTCAAGAAATGTGTACCTTGGTCACTCACCAAAATTACTGGGCATCCAAACCTGCTGATGATATTTTCAAAAAGGAATTGTGCAGCTGTAGCAGCATCACAATTTCTTACTGCCTTGGCCTCTGCCCATCTAGTGAGGTATTCTGTTCCAGTGATAATGTATCTCGCACCAGTGCACTTCCCGGGTGGATTGATTGGACCCACAAAATCTATAGCCCATTTGTCAAATGCGTGCAACGTGACCTGCGGTTGCAGCGGCATTTCATCGCGTCACGAGGGTTTTCCTACCCTTTGGCAGATATCGTAGCATCTGCAGAAGTCCTTAGTATCTTTATGCAGTGTAGGCCACCACAAGCCTGCCTCTAATATTTTCTGCGCAGTCGGTTTTCCTGCGAAGTGTCCTCCTGCGGTTCTTGAATGAGCCTCTTTGATAATAGTGTCTTTCTCGTGCGGCATCATGCATCTGCGCAGAACTTCATCCAGACCTAACTTATATAGGCATCCTGCAATGAGGGTGAAGTCTACTGCCTTAACAACCAACTGCTTCGTTTGCTGCTTAGTAAACTCATTAGGTGCTACGCCTGTGGTGAGGAATTGAATAATGTCGGCATAGTACTCATCTGCAATCTGTATGGAAAACAATGGCGCATCTGGTAGATTTTCTTCTAGGTTACTGGGCTCTTCTCCTGAGTCTAACCGTGACAGATGATCAGGTCCTGCATTCAGTCTTCCTGGTTTCACAATGATTTCAAAATCATACTCCTGGAATAGGAGTAACCATCTGTAGATTCTCTCCCCTAACACTGGTTTATTGACTAGGTACTTCAATGCGGAATGATCAGTAAACATTTTAAACGAGGCCCCCAATAGATAGTGCCTGAACTTCTGCAGCACATATACCATATCTAAGCCCTCCCTTTCTGTTGTGGTGTAGTTATTTTCCGATGTGGATAGCTTTCTGCTGGAATATGCGATGGGATGGTCAAGATTCCCTTCTCTTGGCTGGGTCAAGACGACTCCTAATGCGATTCCAGATGCATCCACATGTACATGGAAAGGCTTAGTCCAGTCCGAAAATACTAGGATGGGTGCTGTAACCATCTTCTCCTTAAGTATGTCTAGACTCTGCTGGCATTCCTCATTCCATAGGAATTTTACATCCTTCTTGAGCAATTTCTCCATCAGCGCTATAATCTTTGCATAGCCCTTGATGAAATTTCTGTAGTACCCGGTATGACCAAGTACTGTCCTCAGTTGCTTGACTGAGTTAGGTGCTAGAAGGTTTACAATGATAGCGATCTTGGCGGGATCTACCATCAAGCCTTGTCTGCAAACAATGTGACCCAACAAGATACCAAATGGTGCACAGAATATACATTTTTTCAAGTTTAGAGAGATCTGGTACTACCTACATTTCTCTAACATCATTCTTAGATCTCCTATGTGCTTATCAATTAGCCCAAATACAGTCCAATCATCAAAATATACTTCCAAGAATTTATGAATGTATTCTTTAAAGACAACAACTACTACTCTAGAGAATATAGCTGGTGCATTCTTAAGACCAAATGGCATTACCGTATACTGGAACGAGCTCCATTCTGTTGCAAAGGTGGTCTTGGACCGATCTTCTGGATGTATTCTGATCTGGTGGTAGCCTAAAAATCCGTCGGTGAAGGAGTAGACCTCTTGTCCTCCCACGTTGTCTAATACTTCATCAATGAACGGTGTTGGAAATGGATCATGAAGTGATGCATCGTTGAGTTTTCGCAGATCAACACAGATCCTGATGTCCCCTTTTGTTTTCTTCTCTTGCACTACCATAGGGCTAACCCATTCGCTTTCCTCTATTGGCTCGATGATGCCTGCTGTTAGCATTTTATCAATTTCGTCCTTTACTTTTTATTTGTAGTGCGGATTCAATCTATATGGGTGCTACTTAACTGGTCTAGCATCCTCCTTTAATGGTATCCTCATGACTCCCAAGTCTCCAACTATTCCCTTCATCTCTGTGAACTTGGTGGGAAATAGGTCCTGATAGTCATGTAGCAGATCTGCAATCTGTCTAACTGTTTCATCATTCTAGTAATCTCCAATAGAGGCAAACTTAGGTTCTTCGTCTGTGCCAATATTGATCTTTTTAATCTTGATGGGCTCGGTGATTTCTGGAATCTCTAACTGTGGTCCCTCCACTTCGTGAGTGCCTTCTGATTCTGGAATGTTGGTATTGCGAGGGTCCTCATCCGCCTCCTCTAATTCTGATGTAAAATTATAGCATTCCAACGCCTCTTCTAGCTGGATAGTCCACTCAGGTTGGACTGGTACTGAGATGGTGCGATCCTCAAAAATCTTTGTCTTGATGATATCTAGGGCCTAAGCAACACTTGGATGTTCTGACTCAAATGCAAAGGTGAGTAGGAATCTGTCTGTCATAAGCGGCCATGTGGTTGTTCCCTTGCACAGCTCGGTCTCTGTATACCAATTCCTTGGAATTGTGTCCAATGTGTGAATGAATCTGTGAACCCATTCATCCTCTGGAATGTCCGACCAGTTCTGTTCACATATCTAAATGTGTACCCTGGGGTTAGTTTCTCCTGTGTATTTCTGCTGGACATATTCTCTATCGTGAGGAAATCTGATCGCCATCAGTCTTTTGATATTATCCCATGATGCGATACTCTCTTTATGTGCATACCACCATCTTGCAGGTGTGGCTCAAACTGCAAGGTCCATAGCTGCGATCCTCTGCTCAGGAGGAATTTGTTGCTCAAATTGTTCAAGAAAATCTTGGATGTCTGTCAGACCATGATATGATGGAATCTCAGCGACCTCTGCGCCAATCCATCGCAGTGACTTACTTATAAATGCACATCTGCGCGATGAGACTTCGTAAAGTCTGTTCTGCCAGTTTTCTAGACCAACATCCGAATCCGATGCGCATGAGCTGTCGCATCGCCAGCTAATATGCCCTTCTGCATTGGGAATGATATAGTCATTCTGGTTTGCTGTCATCTGGTAGAGACTCTCCATATTATGTGCCTCTTCCTCTGCTCGGATAGGTTCGATATATCTAGGTCCTTGGTAAGGATCCAGTGGTGCGATGACCCAGATCTGCGCATCCTCAAAGGTCATTTGTCTTTTCTTTAGGTCAATGACAGCTTTGCTGCCAATTTCCCAATCAATACTTAATAGTGCTAGATATGGTCGAATGTCACTAATGATTTCTATAACCTCAAAGTCCACAAAAGTACGAACTCCGTCAATATCAACTGGAACCTGCGATAGTCGACCCAATGGTGATACTCGCTGCTGATTAGCTAATCTTAGGTGGATAGGTGATAGGGCTAACTGAGGACTACCCATCTGTTCCCATGTCTTCTTGGTTAGAACATTCACCTCTGATCCCAGGTCTAAGAAAACCTCATCCATTTCAAACTCACCGATCTGGGTTGTGAATTTCATCTCTCTTCCTGTCCTTGTATGTCTTGTAATATTATGGACAGCGTGGTGTGCACTGCCCGAGAGAGAGGGTTGCTGACACTGATCTATCATACGCTGTAGCTCACCAATAGCTTTATCATTTCTAAGGAGTTTCAAGTAGCTATGTAGGAATGCTTGTACACTTCCTGTCGATTCGTCCTCGTCACATCTTCCCGATGTGGTAGCCTGCTGTGCCTGATCAGGGCTATCACTACAAGGTGCTTGCTGCGGTACGCCCCTAGACGGCAGTACCTACAGTCCTAATGGTGTAAGCTCATCAAAGGAAGCCTTAGCTTCATGAAAGGTCTCTTTGTTCTTCTGTAGGTCGAGTGCTATTGCTTTAGTAGGAGCTCTGCGCACCCACTCCTGACTTGTGTTTTTTCCGGTCTCCTGCGATGTGCCACTGGTGGAAGCACCGCTCCGAGTCACAATGTTGACTCTTGGTTCTGGTTCTGCCTGCTCAGCAACGATAAGTTGGATGTTCTGGTGTGTGGCTGGTTTAGGGTCTCTGATCTTATCTATCAAGATGGGACACTCTTCTATAGTATGATCATAAGATTTGCAGTAGTTACAAGTAGTAGTGACGTTCTGGCAGTCCCTAGCATAGTGTCCTACAGTTCCACAATTATAACAAGTAACTCATCCACGACCTTGGCCAAAACCTCCTCCTCGGCCAAAGCCTTCTCCACGTGCGAAGCCTCCTCCACAGCCTCATCCTCTGAATCCTCTTGCACGGCCTCCATAAGCCTGATCCGGCTGTGGTCCTGCTGCTGGACCCTATGTGTCTACTTGGACTCTGTACACATCATGTTTCCTCTCTGACATGAGATCATAAGCTCGGCAGTCATGTTGATCATGCCCGATGGATTTACAGAAGATGCAATATAGGTTTTTAGGTGTTTGTACATACTTTTGGATCAAGGGGCATTGCTAAGGTGGGTGACCTTGTGTTCTACATATTTCACACCATGGCCCTTGTGTTCGTGGTAAGCGGTTAGGAGCCCCTGATGATAAATATTCTGTAAATACTGGACAGTTGTCTTTACTGTGGCCCTGTGCTCTACACTTTATGCACCATATATCTTGCATAACCTCTTTCCCTTTTTTAATTTCGTGTATTTGTAACGTGAGGTTGGCCAACTAGGTCTGTAGAGTTGTCATTCCTGTACTGGTTTCTACTAAAGGTGAAGCCTCTAGTTTCATTTCCATCTCCAGCGCTTCATTTTGAGTAGTGAGTTTCTGCTGCATTTGTGGCATTCTGATATGAGGGAGCAGCGCTGCAATAAACCATTCCTTATGCTGCTCCGGCGCAAACTCAAAACTGACTTGGTCTATAAGAGCTTTGAATTTCTGGTCGAAGTCCCATACCGACTCTGATGGTAGCTGCTTAATATCCTTAAGCTCTGTAATGCACTGAGACTCAAACTTAGGTTTCTTAAACTCTTTGATCATGGCGTTCTTGACCTGGGCGAGCGTCTTGGGTAATGTAGTATACTTTATGTACCATGTCAAGGCTCTGTCTCTGAGTGTGGTAACCAACTGTACAAGTTTAAGGTTATCATCGTTGATTGTTTTAATGGTCCACATAGCTTCACATAGGAACCAATGTTGTTCCGGGTCTTCTGCTCATGTTCCTTTAAAAATAGGTAGCTTCATGTCATCTCCCATTCTATTTCTCTGTGGTGGGTTCTGACTGACTGGGGTACTACCACTCAGCGGTGTAGGTGAAGGTGCTGTGACGGGAGTAGGTACTGACTGTGAACTACTAGATGGGGTACCTACGGGGTTATTTTGAGTCCCTGTCTACTTTTGTGGAGTATAGGGGTGGTAAGGGATACCCCCCTCTGGTTCTTCTGTGGTGCTAGGGCTCTGCTGTCTAATACTGTTTGAACTGTCTTCAAATATAAGAGATCTAAAATCTACTTTATACTTCTTTCCACTACATGTTCGTCCAATGTCATCAAAATCACTTTCAAACTCTTGTGACATTACTAGCTTTACTTATTCATCTGAGACTAGATCCATTGTTCGTTTTTCATATAGCAGCATCTTAAGGGACAAGTTCAGAGATCTTAGGTACTTACCGCGATATCCTCTGAAGAAGTATCGTTCGGCTGCGCTGAAGCTCTTTCTCTAATCAACTGCAAATTCTGTAACGTAGCCTTCTAGCACACTGGTAAGCCAGAAGTCCACTGCTCTCGTAATTGGATTGTCAAGGTTCTATACGGTCTGAATCAGATCCAGTGTCCAGATGATGTTTCTTTTCTTCTTGAATGTGTTCCTATCTATCAACTTGGATAACCAGTCGAAAAGCTCGTTTTCGTAGGTTGTAAAGAATATAGCGTGTATGTCTGAAGCAATATTCTTTACTAACCAGGCCTCTGTGCTCAGTCTTGGACTCCTATTCTCTTTCTTGGTGAACTCCCTTAAGTCTGAATCCAGCCACTGGTGAAACTCTTCTCTCGTAGGATGCCAACAGAACATTGACTCCCAATCGTTTAAACCGGCAACAGAACCATTTTTTGATTGCATGGGCAGACCCGGGTTTACTATAATTAATCAACAACACCCCAAACTCACTGTCCCTTTCGGCGACAGACCGCGAAGCGATCTGAAGTCTCACCCGAAGTGAATCTAATGGGTTGGCCAAGAATCAAGTGTCTTGGACCAGGTTCTGCGCATCCTACTTCTTCTCTCCCGCTCCTGCGAACCACAAGATCAACTAGCTCTGCGCATCGCACATCTCCTTCTACTCGCATCACTTTTACCCGTGCGACTCTTACCCACGCGCAAGTCGCACGATTCCTTCCTGCGTCGCACAACTTCCACTTACTCACAATATTTCCAACCTTATCACATCTCTGCACACCGCGGAACACCCAACCTCTCTTCAATGCTAAGCCCTCAGCTCGCAGTATCGCGCACTGCAGCTCCTCTGCCGGTGCGATATCGCCTCTCTGCGATATCTTACCACTACGACTTTGCGCTCTTAGCGTTGACTGTGCCAATGTGTGAAACTCTACTTCCCAAAAGTTAAATTGTGATTAAATGGTCATTAGAAACAGACGTAAAGGAGTCTTTTAAGCAGCTTACTAAAATACTTCAACTTATCTCTATCTTCCTGCATTACTGTGAACTGAACAATACATACATTCACTTACTGCAACTAACATTACATGCATAATAACCAGTAACGATAAGCAAATACAACACATGCATGCAACACATAAAAGGCAGATTTAACGTGGTTCACCCCCAGGCTGGGAGCTACGTCCACCAAACTGTGCTTCTATTATATATGTTAAGGGAATTTAGCACAGTCTGTTGCACCGCATATGCAGCGTGAGATCTCTTCTAGATCTCTGGTCTATTTCTATCTCTATATTGTATTTCTTTCAATATATCGTTCCCTCTCTATTCTCTCTTTGGATGGTTACATACAGACTCAAATGACTCACAGACAAGCTAGGTGTCTGGATCGTTACAACACAGTCTGTCTGACTGATTCCTGAGTCTACAAAAATAATCAACTGACCAACTAACGACTCAATCCTATGAATCAACCAACCAATCCGCCAACCAACCCCTTTACAATAAAAAATACAAGCTTTTATAGGCGGCCCAAAGGTCTCGCCATTACAACACTGTGGGCCTTTCCCAACAGTAACCCAAACCCTAATTAGTGACAGTCGGTCCTCTCTATCCTTGAGGTAGCCGCTTCCCGTCACACCACAGCTCTGTGCAGTCTTCCATGCTTCCCGGCACTGACCATGGGTACTATGCGCCACTTCTCTTTCTGTCCTTTGCCTTCAATGCTTGAGCCTCGTTGCTCCTTCTTCTTTATGAGGGTCGCTGAGCCCTCCTGTCTTCCGTCGTTGCCTTCAATGCAGTGGTTGAGCTTTCTTCTCTCGGTCGCTCGGGTACCGTTGCCTTCTTGACTTTTCTATCCCAAAAGTCATGGTTTTCGGCTCTGCTCTCCAGCTGGAAACGCGCTATGGCGTCGTAGCTCTGCCCTGTCTTCTTTCCGCCAAAACTTATATCTTTCCGCAAAAACTTATCTCTTTCCGCCAAAACTTATCTCTTTCCGCCAAAACTAGCAGCTTCTTCTGTAGCTGCGGAACCCTGCTCCAACAGACAGAAATTATCTTTGCATTAAATATGTATGGAGAACTTTACAACCGTTGCCTTAGTGTCGACAAAGACCTCCACGAGACAAACACTTCATCCCCATAAGCTCCAACTTTGTTGTCTCTGCTCTCTAATGACTTGGGCTAAGTGGTCAATCCAACATCATAACAATACCTCTATAGTTATCCCCCTCAACTATGGACATGAGCTTGTATTTATAAGGCTCAATGGATAGGAATAGTTGAGAGAGTTGTGGGTGAAGTGGCTCTAATATCCTACCATGGGGGATCTCGAGCTCAACTGACCGATAATGATAGGGATAAGGGAGTCCATGAGGCTCATGATCTAGAAGCCTCGAGAAAATTCTCTTTTTCCCATTTTACCCAGGGTACTGCTTTTCTTCTCTTATGACAAAGCGGTTTAGATGAGAAATTATTTTGGACCAAAGACCATATGCAGTGGCACCGCTTCTTGAAAACAAGATACAGACGATGTTGAGCAAGGTACCGCTCATTGGCCACACAGAAAGTGCGGTGCTGAGTTTTTTCAAGTAGAATTGACAAACAAAGTAGGTTTCTGTTAGGGTTAACCTTGACTCAGGATTGAGTCAAAGGTGGTTAGGTCTAGCACATGGTTTGGGCACATGGTTTGTTGTATCCCATGGTATTTTCCCATGGTATTTCATGTGATTAAGCCTTTATAAGGCTTGAGGAGGCTCCATTGTAAAATGGCTTGGAGGTGAGTGGTGACTAGCTCGCTTGGTCCAGATGGCCGGTTTTGGCCGTGTAATGAAGATCTTCATTGGTGATGGTTTTCCCTGCATGGGGTTTCTAGGGTATATTGTGTATCTATATGTGGTTGCTTGTGATAATGTTTCTCATTTTAACCCAACAACTGGTATCAGAGCCATCGTTTGGCTTGGTTATGCTCGTTGGTGTTGCTATGTGTGTGTGCTATGGAAAATATTGTATGTTCAGAGCTGAGCGTGTGTGAAGATAGCGATGATGCTTTGATTCTTTGGCCCCATTCTGCCTGTGTGATCATTGCACATGATTAAAGCACCCTGGCCAGTGGTGACAGCTCGCTAAATGAAGAAGGCATTGTAGCTGCATGAAAAATCCAATGTGGAGAAAGGCTACATGTTTCTAGATCTGTGGATCTGATTGTGGCTGCATGAGATCTGTTGGTACCATTGTTAAATATGCTACTGTAGAAACCCCAGCCACATGAACAAGTAGTATATGGATCACGAGGACAATCACTGCTCAAGATGAAATCTAGGTGTGCAGAAGAGGCCCTAAAATGGTAGATATGACTAGATCTGGAGGAATTTCCCGATCTGTTGGTAATGGTCGCTTGCAGCCTGACAATACGAGAGACCAAGTATTGATCAAGATGGATTTGAGGGGTTGGTGCTATCGGTGAATGTGCTGCATTAAGTGTAAAGAAACTGTCCAAAAATAAGAAAACATCCCTATCTGCATAATGAAATATGGTGTGTGAAATGAACGATCCGTGAGATCTGGAGGAGGTGATCTGTCCAGATGGAGAAAAGGCCGCTAAACATTGATTTCCTTTCCTGCCATCTAGGTCAAATTCATGTGAGATATTTTCTACCAAGGAGTCGGTGCTACAAGTAGTAGAAATGCTGTGAAAAAAATATGGATCTGAATTTGTCCAGTGGAAATCGATGCTGGCGAAAGCTTGGTACTATTGCTAAGTGATATGGAAAATGATCTAATGGCTAAAGATGTATTATTGTCTACGTGTGAATTAGATAGAGGATCGCTGGAGAAACATGTGAGGGTTAGTGCACTTGCCAAGGTTGGAATTTTCCTTACGTAGGCATGCTTCCTGCAAATGCTTAAGGCTGTGAAAGCATTATGGACAGAAATCGTGGTAAAGAAAATTCCGAAAATGGTATTGACATGAACATAAGTCTCACCATGAAGTAAAGGTAAAAACAATTATAAAATAGTTTTTTAAAAAGGATCCATGCCATTCACGTCATTTTTAAAAAGTGGGGCCATTTGTTAAGTTATGAAATATTTTGAATCAAAAGTTAAGTGGATGTGATGTATAAAAAGGTGGATGATTAAATTAATAGTTTAAACTTTAAAATGAGCTTTGTTTAATATAAGCTTGGTTAATGGGTTTGGAATCCAAGCATGGAAGAGTATCCAAGATTTGCTTCATGAAATGATGATTCATGGTTCTATGAATTATGGTTAAGGATGTGGGGTTTGGGATATGACAAGTATGGTAAAAATGTGGCAAGCATGGCATTTGAAAGGAATGCAAGGCATAAAAGGGCGAGCATGGAAAGCTAGAGGATGAAGTAGCAGATGGTGATGGTATAGTCACCATGAAGACACATGAAAAAAAAAAAATTGTAATGGAACATTTTGCATGTAAATGGGCATATGGCTATAAGACCCGGTAAGGCATGCATACCCTTGGTAACTCACCGGTAAAGTTGAAAGATAGACCTAGGTGATAGGGGGGTGTATGTGAGATTCCTCGATAAAACTTTGAGGGGAGTTGGTGATTACTCCAAGTCAAGTTTAAAGGGGGGATTGTTAGGGTTAACCTTGACTCGGGATTGAGTCAAAGGTGGTTAGGTCTAGCACATGGTTTGGGAACATGGTTTGTTGTAGCCCATGGTATTGTCCCATGGTATTGCATGTGATTAAGACTTTATAAGGCTTGAGGAGGCTCCATTGTAAAATGGCCTGGAGGTGAGCGGTGACTAGCTCGCTTGGCCCGGATGGCCGGTTTTGGCCATGTAATGAAGATATTCATTGGTGCTGGTTTTCCCCGCATGGGGTTTCCAGGGTATATTGTGTGTCTATATGTGGTTTCTTGTGATAATGTTGCTCGTTTTAACCTAACAGTTTCTACTCTAAGTGTTGGGATTAAGGGTAAACATGGAAGTTAAGGGTCTTATCACATGATGGTGATAGGATTTGGGTATAATAGTTGCAACAACCAAATATATAAGGTAATTTTATCATGACCAAGGAGGAGATCCAAGAAATTATTAATCAGTGGCCGAAGGAATGGCGTGTTCCAGTATCCAAAGAAAAAATCTAGCAGCAAGACAACCAATTCCAAGAAGAGGAGGAAAATGAGGAAGAAGAACACCTGGAGGGTTTACAATCTGATGAAAGTCACACCCCCTCAATACCAACAAACCCAGAATCAGAACATGAGGGCGGGGAGCCTCAGGAAGAACAAGTGCATCCAAATAGAAAGAAGAAGATGGTGAAGGTCGATCAAACTGTAAACACTGTTAGATTTGAAAATGATGATGTGCAACTAATGACTGAAGCCATCAACGAAGCGACACAATATAGTTTCAATTCTATAGAAGAACGATAAGCGGAGCTTTCACATACAGTCACTAACCTTATTAAGGTTCTGTGTAAAGCAGTGGAAGAAGTTAAAACTATTGTTGATTGTCCAAGTCCAACAGCTGAATCCCATGCCCCATCTAAAACATCACGAATGGAGAAAATTGTGGCCACTATGCCATCTCTACTGATAACGGTACAGGTCTCTAAAGCTACTATTAAGTGTGGAACCTTGGAATCTAATCTTGATTTTTAAGATACTAACCATCTTATTATAGATTTTCATCTATGCAGATGAACGAAGTATATGCAGTCTAGAACACTGTCAATGTAGAAATAAGGTTGTGTGAGCACCACATGGCTACAAAGGTAAATACTACACATTAAGACATCAGGAAAATGAAACATGAAATTCAAGAAACTAAACAAAAGAAGCTAGATTCTGATGTGCACTGCCAAAAAATAATCGAAGCAATCACGATGGCCTATAATAGCTTTGAAGAAGAAGGAATAACACCAGAAATGGCCCCAGATACCAAAATAACACAGTTAGCTGAGATAGAAGCTGACCTTAAGAAGAAAGTAACAGAGTGGGAAGAGAAATGAAGGACTAGCACACCTACAGAAGTAATAGCACACAGAAGAGACGCAGCTACTCAGGATGCGAAAGGAATAGAAGATTCCATGAAGACATGTGCTAAGACTGTATTCTCCCAAACTTGGGATTCCTTAATGGATGATGAACAATCATAGAAGATTGCAAATGAGATCACTGCAGTGGGATAAAATATCATGTAGATGCTAAATGAAATGAAGCATCTGCCCTTGGAGTCAAGACAATAGAGTTACGTAGAATGCAACAAAAAACCACTGCATTGCACGCAGAGCAGCAACAACGCGAAGAAAAGGTAGAGGAATTGTAGTCAGAGCTAGAAAGGGTCACATGGCTAATTCAGCATGTGCATTAGAAGGTACACGAGGTAGTGGCCTATGTAGAAAGAGACATTTTGGAACATGTTTGTTTTGACCTAGTGGAGCACATGCACAAAATAGAAGAAGTGCACGCGGAAACAGAGAAGTTGGTGAAAATCATGGAGGATTTTCACAACAAAATCAGCACAAGTCAGTTTATGGAGCACTATCTCACATGGCTTGGGACTAGCCACATGTGAGCGTTGGGGTCCTATTGGGGCTCAGGATAGAAGGGACGAATTGATGTAGAATTATTCCTAAGTATGAAAGAAGAGAAAAAAGGAGAAGAGGAAGGAAGTACGACCAAGGAAACAACATAAAAGGAAAGAGAAGGATATTGTGACAGAAGAAGGAAATTGAAGAAGTGTTGATGTAATTGTAACTTTGGAACGTATTCACTTGTATTTCTTATCTAATGTAACCTGATGTTTATTCCGGGATGTATTTGAGTCATGCCATGCCCTGATGTTCCGATCGGGAAGTTACTATAATGAGAAAGTCATGTCAAGCCATTGTGGGTAACCCTCCTATTTGTAAAGGGTTAAAGTCCCCACAGTTGTGGGGCCCTTGGGTTATTATACTATCCTAGTGAATTCAACCCTAGGTGAGTCATTGTAAGTTGGGGCAATAGTATCCACCATTGTGTTACCCTCCTATTGGTTGGAGGAGGCAAAGTCCCCACAAGTGGTGGGGCACTAGGGTTATTATATACTCATAGAGATGTAGGCTCTAGTAAGTAATTGTTAAGTTCGGCCGACATGATTGAGTGCACTTCAAGTGAACAAAAGAATATAAATAGAGAGTGAGACTCTATATTTATTACACACATCATTCACTCACTCAAGTGTGGCGCACTAGTGAAGAAGGAAATACTGGGACTAGACAGAAGAAGAAGAAGACTACTGCTGTTTTGGGAGATCTCTTACTGTTTTGGTGTTGATTCTATCTCTAAGAAAGTTGCGGGGTTTTCTCCTTTATGGTTTCCCCGAGGAAAACTCTTTGTGTCTCTTGTCTCTTGTGATGTGCTTATGTTTTATTACTGTGCTTGTTATTCTCTCAGTGAAAAGATCCTAAGATCATAATGCTAGCTTATTTGATGAAAAACTAACATGGAATCAGAGCTAACCTGAGAAGAATACATTGTGCAGCTACAGAAGCTAGGGATTCTTAATTTTTGGGTCTCTCTCCATAATCTATCAGCAAAAGTATGCTAGGATGACTCTCAATTGAAGGGTGCATATTTCTGTCGAAGTAGATTTCAATTCCGAGCATTTTCAGTTTTCGATGCAGAAATTAGGGCTTTGTACAGAAGAGGAATTTTTGAGTGATACCAGCATAGTATTTTTCTCCTCATCAAAACTGAAGTTTAGAGACGTAGATTAAGAAATTTGGTTGGGTGAAACTCCCGGAAAGTCAAACCCTAGTTTGACCCCGAGCTTGAAAAACCCTAAATACTAAAACTGATATGTTTTGGTACAGTCGCTATATTCCGAGGTTGGTGAAGTCTCAGAAGCTGAAACTTGTAGGGGCTGAAGATAAAATCCTGAATAATAATGTGCCCAAATTCAGCCTTAGATTCGCTATATTCCAGGATATATGATCTCTCAAAGTTAGGGTTCCAGCCTCTTCCAGAAATCATCCATAAACAGGAAACCTAGGGAGAATTGCAATATCTCTGGGTACAGAGGTCCAAATGGAATTCCTGAAGATGTTCCAAAAAGGGTACGGACTTTAATTTCGTTGGTGCGAATATCAGACTCAGAAGATGAATCTGTGACACGTGGCATGCCGTACAAATTCGATGTTCTAAACAGTCTTGTAACAGGTCACCTTGGTAAAAGGATCATAAATAAAAAATGGTGAAACCAATTCTGATGAAACCTACAGAGTTAGATCAGGGACATGAGAGGTTACCTCAGTGTGAAATTTCAAACACAGAAGATTAGTAATTTCAGAGATATCATAGAAACAGTAACAGGCATTTCTGCAGAAGAAATTGGAAAATCAGGGCTTCCTGTTCCGGGATCTTCCCTCCACTGTTTTCAGAAAAGGAGTACATTGGACAGCTCCATTTGAAGAGATATATCTGTTTGTCCAATCATATCTGAAAGATTCCAAGTTTTTAAAATTAGGGTTTCTGTGACAAACCCTAAATCAGCGAACTCCGAGACAAGGACGGACACCTCAAATCTGTAAGATCTAATCCTTTGCTATTTCCATTTGAGGTACTCATTTCAATATGATATATCACATCAGCTTGGTCACAAGCTTGGGGAAGTTGACAACTTCCAATCCTGGAAGTATATGATCTCTCTGAAGAAAATGGATTGGACACCTACATGAGTATGGAGGTTCCAGTTTCAGAGGGAGATGAGGCTAGAAGCCTTTCACAAAAAGAACTTGGTCAAGGACAAGAAGATCATGGTTGATTCAGTCACAGATCAACTTGTACCACAAGTGCCTTCCTTAAAGACACCGAAGATGTTGATTCCTTGACCAAGCTATTTGAAGGGAAGAACATAAATCAGAACACAACCTTAAGAAACCAGTTGAAGAATGTGAAGATCCAGAATGCAGAGACCATGCAGTCATAAGAGTCTCTCAAATTAAAGAACAACTTGAAGCGGTAAAAGAAAAAGTGAAGAATGCAGAAGTGGTGATGGACACCTTGAATGGCCTCCCAAGATCGTGGAATTTATTCATTCAAGGAATGTGTTCCAGAAGGAAGTGATTACTTTCAGCAGACTCTGAAAAGAAGAAGAAGCTCGATTCATAAGAAGAGAAGGGAAGATGGAAGAAACTGAAGATCAAGCTCTTACCATCCAAAGAAGATCCCTCAAGCAATGAGGAATATGAAGAACTCAACTCTTGAATAAGAAACGATGCTATTATGAATGAAGAAGATGATGAAGCTGAAGGCTCAAGAAGGAATCTACCCACGAAACAAATAAAGATAAGTATTCAATTGTCATTTCATGATATTATTTTGTTATGCATTTGTTGATATTTAGTTGATGTATTATGCATGATAGCATGTTTGCATTAATGACAGTATACTACTAATATGCATGTGATGGGTAAGTAGCTCATGGTGCTATACAAATTCTCCATTGCTACTTATCTAGAATGAAACCTCTTTGCTGACATATTGGATTAGTGCACAATCTCAATGTTGTCTTGGTAGAGATCGAAGGCATCTAGAAAGTTTCAGTGAGATATGGATGAATGTTGTATTGGATAAAGTAGTTGCATGATCATATATTTATGCATAAGAATTTTCCAATATGAATATTCCTTATGAAATGTTTCTAACCATACAACTGTATTTGACTTGTAGGAAAGACCGCATACATAATCGCCTACAAGCAAAGAAGAATGAAGACTCGTTTCGAAGAACAAGTGATGACCGTTCAAAGACAAAGAATAATATGATGAGTGCAGTGACATCATTGATGCAGAACCTTCCAGCCACCAAGAAGAAAGGGAATACCCGTTCAAGAAGAATGATGTCAGAGCGCAGTATTGAGACCTGAAGAAAAGTTCATAGTTCCATCATGCAGTAGATGGAAACATTGTGGGATACAAATAAAGATTCATAGCACGAGGCTTCTCACGAAAAGAAGGCCTAGACTATGAAAAGACATTTGCAGCTAGTAAGAGTTTAAACACATACATGATGAGCCTGATGAAGATATTAACCTTTGCTACAAGGTTGAAGATGCAAGTCTATACACTAGATGGTCACATAGAATATTAGTAGCATAGGAAGCTACTTGTCACTCCAGTACAGAATGTTTTTAGTGCATAGAGCACAGAAGACAGAGGGAGTATGATGCTTCGCTTCAGAGGGAGTGACTACAAAATATATTGAGGTTCGACATGGTACAACAGGATGGGTAGATTACTGATGACTATAGGCTTTACTGAGAGTAAAGTGGATTACAACCTTTGCTTCAAGGTTGAAGGTGGAAGACCAGTGATGCTCCTGTTATGTGTCGATGCATTATTTTCTAGGCATGGAGGTGTGGAAAAGGGAAGTATGCAGTAGAGATCCTGAATAGGTTTAGGATGATGGACTGCATGACCACACTTATGGCATCGAACCTGAAGCTCTTAAGTGATGCTTCATCAGAGACGATTGATGCTACGATGTGTCGTCAGATGATTGGTTCCTTGATATACCTGATGAACATGAGACCAGATATTTGCTTTGCTATGAACACATTGAGACATGTTCACCTGATGGTTGCAAAGCATGCAGGGCTATACTTGAGTATCAACTCAACTATGATGTGAATCAAAAGATTAACCTAGAGGGTTATGTTGATTCAGATTGGGCAAGCAGTGCCATCGACAGGAAGAGTACTTTAGGATGTTGCTTCAGTATGGGATCAGGTGTGATCTCTTGGTTTAGCAGGAAGCAATCTCGTGTGGCACTGAGTACAGCTGAATCAGAGTATGTCGCAGCTTGTTCAACTAGTTGTGAGGTAGTATGGCTGCGAAAGCTACTGTCTGATATATTTGATCTCCAGTTGGATGCTACTTGTATACATTGTGACAACCAGAGTTGCATGAAGTTGTCAGAGAATCCAGTGTTCCATGACAAGTTGAAGCATATGAAGATCAAGTATCACTATATCAGGGATATGGTGCAGAGAGGAGTAGTGAAGCTCCAATATGTTGCGACGGAGAAACAGATAGCTGATGTATTGACGAAGCCATTGGCTAGGCTAAAGTTCGAGTACTTCAGGGAGAGACTTGGTGTTCTCTAGATCGAGGTTTACTCCAAGGGAAAGTGATGAGTCCCATAGCCATTCTGACATGGTGAGAGGATTGGTTCCTTCCATGTCAGATATAAGGGCTGAGCCATTCTGTCATGGTGATAGGGTTGCTCCCTTCCATGTTAGATATGAGTGCTGGCCATTCTGTTGAGTAGGATAGATGTAAGGGAAATTTCCATTCTATGAATGGAGGCGCCTGGTCAGTTACCAGGATCACTTAGTGTAGGACTGAGTAGCCATTCTGATGTGATAGAGGGATGTGTTCCCACTTGATCAGATGTAAGGGCTGAACCATTATGTTCATGGCTAAAGGATTTAGTTCTTTCCATGTCAGATGTGAGTGTTTTCCATTCCAATGAGCAGGTCGGATGTAAGGGAAACTGCCATTCTCTAGGAGAATGGAGGCGCCTGGTTAGTTACCAGGTAGCTCAGTCGAGGACTGGGGGCCATTCTGATATTACTGCTGGTATGTGTTCTCGTAGGATTAGATGTGAGTGCAAGCCCTTCCATCACTGTGAGTAGGATGTGCTCCAACGTGGATGGATGTAAGTGTAGAGCCTTTCTGGAGTGACTGAGGGATGTGTTCCCACGTGCTCAGATATAAGTGATGAAATCTCTCATCACTGTGAGTAGGATGTGTTCCGACCTAGATGGGAGTCTTTCATCATTGTGAGTAGGATGTGTTCCAACCTGGATGAAAGTGGGAAAATCTTCCATCACTGTGAGTAGGATGTGTTCCGACCTGGATGGGAGTCTTCCATCAGTGTGGTAGGATGTGTTCCCCTGGATGGTTGTGCCTTTCTGACAAGTAGGTCAGATGTAAGTGCTGAGCCTTTTCACAGATGTTAGTGATGTGATGTCCTATCATGCTGGTGAATGTGAGTGCTGGGCCTTTCTGATGTGATTATAGGATTGGTTCTTATATGATCAGATGTGAGTGCTGGGCGTGTCTTTCTGACGAGTAGGTCAGATGTAAGTGCTGGGCGAAGACCTACATGATGGGTAGGCCTACAACCAGCATGAAAAAGGGTTGGATCTGTAGAAATTTGTGTGACGAGAAGAATCATGAGATAGCACCAGGGATGATCTAGATCGAGTGATGATCGAGATCTAGTAATGATGATCCAGCAGTGATGATCCAGATCCAGTGATGATCCAGATCCAGTCCAGTGATGATGATATAGATCGAGAGATGATCCAGATCCAGTGATGATGTTCCATGATGATCCAGATCCAATGATGATGTTCCATGATGATCTAGATGGAGAGATGATCCAGATCTAGTGAAGATGTTCCATGATGATCCAGATCGAGAGATGATCCAGATCCAATGAAGATGACTTACAGATGAATATGACTTGAAGATGAAGATGACTTTGAAGATGATGATGACCTAGATGATACAGAGAAGAAGACTTGTGCTGATAAATTGTGTCAAGAGAATACCTTCCTAGTTAAGAGGGAGTGTTGATGTAATTGTAACTTCAGAATGTATTCACTTGTATTTCTTATCTATTGTAACCCGATGTTTATATCGGGATGTATTTGAGTCATGTCATGCCTCGATGTTTCGATCGGGAAGTTTATATAATGAGAAAGTCATGTCAAGTCATTGTGGGTAACCCTCCTATTTGTAAAGGGTTAAAGTCCCCACAGTTGTGGGGCCCTTGGGTTATTAGACTATCCTAGTGAAGTCGACCCTAGGTGAGTCATTGTAATTCGGGGCAATAGTCTCCACCATTGTGTTACCCTCCTATTGGTCGGAGGAGGAAAAGTACCCACAAGTGGTGGGGCACTAGGGTTATTATACACTCATAGAGATGTAGGCTCTAGTAAGAAATTGTTAAGTTGGGCTGACATGATTGAGTGCACTTCAAGTGAACGAAATAATATAAATAGAGAGTGACACTCTCTATTTATTACACACATCATTCACTCACTCAAGTGTGGCGCACTAGTGAAGAAGGAAATACTGGGACTAGACAGAAGAAGAAGACTACTACTGTTTTGGGAGATCTCTTACTGTTTTGGTGCTGATTCTATCTGTAAGGAAGTTGTGGGGTTTTCTCCTTTATGGTTTCCCCAAGGAAAACTCTTTGTGTCTCTTGTCTCTTGTGATGTGATTATGTTTTATTGCTGTGCTTGTTATTCTCTCAGTGAAAAGATCCTAAGATCATAATGCTAGCTTATTTGATGAAAAACTAACAAGAAGAAGACAAAGAGAAGGAGCGGGACAAGGAAGCTACACCAGATAAGTAAGCCACAACTAAAGAATAGAACAAGATACAAGATGACATGACAGGATATTGGTAGAAGAAGGCGTGCATATAAGGAGACGACCAGAAAGTGACTGTTAGGCATAACACTGAGAAATCGACTGTCCTTAGCGATCATGGGTACGAGCTCGGCTGCAGCCGACAGAAACCACACACGTAAAGGCATATTCGTAAGTCAAGCCAATAGAACCTTTTTGGTATGTATTTCTAGAATAGGAAAGACATTCTATTGGCTAAATATAGTAAGTTGGTTGGGACAGCGGCTGACGCTGAGTCTGTTAGAGTCTGTATCGAGTAAGTATTGAGTCTGTACAAGCATGTATGGGATTGGTGTCAAGTCTGTAATAGTGATATAAATGAAGAAACCCGAGCTATAAAAGGGGTTACATAGTTTTGAGCTGATTAGCTGATACAATAGTTTCAAGTAGGATTCTACACTCTTCAAAAAAGGATCTTGATCTAGAATTAATGTAGATAGTTTTGGGTTAATGACTCTGGATCACTGTGTGCATCAAAGTAGTGGTTCTACAGCCGAGTGTGCAGACAGGTAGAGAAGGTCGAGTCGATCCAGGATGTGTGTGGATCGTTAGTAGGAGTATATTAGAGTGAGAAAGAGAGAAGATCAGAGAGCATGAGAGGGAGGAAAAGTCTGTAAAGATAAGAAAGAATATCTTGAACAGAGTCTGCAACTTTGTGTGTAGACAAAAGGTGCATATATTTCCTCATGCCAATGCCATATGAAGAGCACCTTGTGGTTTTTTCCTATATGGGTTTCCATGTTGCACACTGTGTATATGTGTGAATGTTGAGTAGCTTAGTTAAATGCATAAATGTTTTGTTCAATGATTAATTGATTATTTTGTTGCAAACAGATACATGTATGAATTCCATTTTATAGTAATGAATATGACCATGATGTCTGTTCACTATGTGTTTGCGTGATATTGTGTAAATAAGGGTTGGATCATTACTTGGTGTTAAAGCACTGTGAAAACCAGTATCCCACCTTCCCAGTTTTCATTGGGAAAACCTTGGAGCAGATACATAGTACTAAAACACACTCCCACAAAAACTGCGGAAACATGGTTCTGGTAGTTACCCATAAGGACTAAGATATCTCGGGTGAGATGGCATCTGCGTCGCAGTTGCTACCGACTGAGCTCTACTCCGTTGGGCCACTATCTTGCGATTTTTTGTGCTGACCAAAAGGGTTTGAACCTGGGTCCAATGTGGAAGAGGGATAGAGAGAGATAAAAATACAACAGGTTCTCTTTCTATCTGATACACTTCCTACCCAACCTGAATTTGTATAACTATATAGTCTAACGTCATCATCTCTAATATAGTTGAGACCATAGTCTACCGTACCTTTTAGGTACCCCATCGCATGCTTTGCAGCTACCATGTGAACATGTATGTGCTCAACCAGATACTAACTCAATGTGTTCACAACAAATCATATATATGGTTGAGTATTCGTCAGATACATCAATGAAGCAATGATATGTATGTATAGTGTCGCATCCACTAATTCTAACAAAGAATCAACAAACAAACTCAAGTGTGTATCCATAGGTGTGGCCATGGCTTTACATTCCAACATGTCAATCATTTTCAGGATTTCTACTACATACTTCCCTTGGCTAAGAAATATTCCTAATGGGTTATTCCATACTTCAAGACCTAGAAAATAATGCATGAAATCAAGGTCTTTCATATGAAATTCTGCATTGAGCTTCTTATTACACTCTGATATTTGATTCTCATTACATGTCAGGAAAAAATCATCCCCATACAACAATAAAATGACAGGTTCATCATCCATAACCTTGAAGTAAAGGTTAGGATCAACCTTACTTTTGGTAAATCCCAAGCTCGTCAAACAATTGTCGATTGGAGCTTGCTTCAATCCATACAGATACTTCTTCATGTTATAGACATGTTTCATTATGTCTTCAACCTCAAAACCTTGTGCTTTTTCTATGTACACTTCTTCAATAACAACATTTAGGAAGGTCATTTTCACATCCATCTATTGTAACTTCCATTTCATCTTGGTTGAAAGTACCATGATGGTTTTGATAGAAGTTTACCTTTCTATAGGAGAAAATGTATATTCATAATCGATTCCTTTATTTTTATATAATCCACGGGCCACAAATTTGGATTTGTATTTCTCAATACTCCCATCATATTTATGTTTTATCTTGTAGATCCATTTGGAAAATACCACACTTTTTCCTTCTGTCTTGGGAACTATTTCCAACACATCATTCTTCATTATGGATTTGTATTCTTTCATCATGGATTCTACCCATTCTTTATTTTGAAAAAATAATTCAAAACTAGTAGGTTCTTTGTCTACAAGATCACACATCAAATCCACATAATTAGGAAGTTCCTTTGGTTTCATGCTCTGCCTTGAGGATCCCTCTGGAGCACGATATCTTTCTACTTCTGGAATAATATTTCGAACCCAAGATGGTTTTCTCTTGTGGGAGCTATTCATGTGGGGAGGTTCTTAGGGCTCCAACATATCATGTTCTTCCAGAATGTCATCATTAAGAGAAGGTGCAATTTCTTTCATCGATTCGCCATCTATAGGAGCTATATCTTCTTCATATGTTTCTTCAAGTTGGCACTTTCTCAATTTCTTGAGAGTTGTATCTTCATCAAAGGTTACATCTATGTTAATTTCCATATGATGGTAACCTGGTATATAGTTTTTGAAGGCGTTGGATACATCACAATATCCAACAAATATTCCTTTCTTTCCGAAAGGATCCAACTTGGTTCTTTTTTTCTTTTGGAACATGAACAAACAAAAGGAAAACCAAATATATTCAGGTGACTTACCTCTGGCTTCTTTCCTATAAACATTTCTTCATGGGTTTTGAACCCAAGTGCACTATGGGATATTTTGTTTTAGACATATACTAATGTCCTTTCTACTTCATCCCATGAGTGCATAGGAAGATCTTAATCATGGATCATAGTCTTCATTGCTTCCATAGTGGTTCAGTTCTTCCTTTCAGCATCACCTTTACATACTCCTTCATGATCAGTATTTTAGATATGGTATACCCGTGACTACCTTGATCACATGTGGTAAGGATTTGTAGTTTATCTGATCAATCCTTCTATTCCATAGTTAACATGTACTTGTAGTAACATGAATCAAGGATTATTTTGAGTGACCTTTCAATTTATATAGAACACCTTCTTCTGTCCCAATGATAGATGCATCTTCTAGAGAACTTCACCATCTATAAAACATATTATTCAACTTCTTATTTTGATATCTTCTTGGGAGGGTCTTCTTCTTCCTCGGCTAAATGAGCATGATATCTTTTGTTATTCTTCCTCTTATATTCTTCTTTCTTTGTTGGACAATTTCTGGCAATGTGTCCTATTATTATCACAATGGTAACTTTGATAAGAGGAGAAATCCTTTTTTTTGTAATATCCTTTTTTTTATTTTGTAACTTCTTAAGAGGATAAGACTCCTTATGAGTTTCCTTATTGAAATGATGTTTTCCTTTTCTTATTCTAGTATGAGTATCTAGAGAATGGTCATCATATCTAAGTAGTGCTTCTCAGTTAGATACTCTAGCTTCCTTGTGAACACACTGTTCCCATAGGAAATCAAATTGTAGGATTTCCTTCCTTGCATAGATTGTATGGATGTAGGAGTTCCATGGTCTAGTAAGACCATTGAGAGTGGTCATTACTAGTTCAACTTCATCAATATTTTCTTCAATTGCTTCTAGTTGTTCTTCGAATTGAGATACCCTTGTGAAGTATTCTTGGATAGATTCAGCCTTGCTCATCTTTGTAATTTTGAGTTGGGCTCTCAAATTCATCTTTCGATTGATGTTTCTTTCTTTAAACATTCTTGATAGGGAATCAGACATATTCTTAGGTTTATCCTTCGAGGGTACTTGAGAAATCAATTGATCCTTGATAGAATCCACTATGATCCTCTTGGATCTAATCATGTATTTATTGTACTTTTCCTTTGATTCATATTCTTCAAGATACAACAGAACTTACTTGATAAAATTTGCAATATCATTCTCTTCTAGAATGATTCCTATTATGTATTTCCAAGCACGGAAGTTTTCTATGCCTTCCAACTTGTCATCAAGCTTAGTGCTTGAAGACATCTTGTCTCAGAGAATAGAAAATGAAAAGAATTGAAATTTATAATAAATGAAAAATATACTTACCAAATTACATGCTTGACTGAGGAGAGTATGCTGGTACAATCAGTTTCTAAAGAATCCAAGTTCTAACCCTTGAAACTAGACTTGTAAGTTTCTGGACTGCAGTTTCTAGTTATGTTTCTAGATTTCTGGTTTTCTGGTTTTTTGGTTCCAAGCCAAACTAGGGCTTCACATTCTGGAGGATCTTCCCACTTAATTTTTTTAATCTTGGTGCCAAAATATGCACCTGGGAGGGGCACATTTCCATACGTCACTTGCACTCAAAAATTCCAATTTAGTAGAAACCCTAATTTTCTTGTCCGGAGAAGGAGAGAGATATTTACCTCATGAAAGTTTCTCTTTTTAGGATAGCTTCGATACCATGTTAAGTTTTATATGATTTTATAGAGTAAGTCTTAACTCGATAAGTATTTAATACATTTTCACAATAACATCATGGAGAGGATCACTAAAAGAAACACAATCACAAGGTACACAACACTTTATCCTTGGAAACCCTAAAAGGGAAAACGCAACAAAACTTCCTCAATATAGATTACCAGAATGCAATGACCAAACAACAAGGTCTCATAAGAGAGAGAGGGACCAAACCCTAAGAATAAAATCCAAAACACCAAATACACTTGTCCTCCTCCTTCTTTGTCCTTCATTCTTGATCTCTCTTGCATAATACATGAGTGAGTGAATGTGTATAAATGAGGGAGAGTGCCTCCCTATTTATACTAATCTTCCCAACTAAAATTTAACCTAACAGGTTTGACCTATCTAACTGACAGGCTGACCTACCTTGTAAATCTCACAATAATAATGATATTATTCTTTTCGGGGTACTAATGACACGACTTACAATAGATGGTTTACCTCATGACTTTTACATGACCTTTTACATTAGTGACATCTCCCAAAGGAAGAATAATAATAATGTAAAGTACAAGTAAAATATTCTTTGAAGTTACATTATTTCAACATGGATTATAAAGAATAAGGAAGTTTTTCAAATTTTATCTCCTAATGTTATGATCTACAGGATAAAAGGTACTAGTTTGTTTAAAGAATACATGGAATTGAAACATTCTAAGAAGATTAAGAGGATATATGCTCCAATTAAGACATCACATTTTGGTGAAGGATTTTCTTATGGTGCTTCATCAAACAATTTATGTGGTTGTGGAATGATTCTAAGCTTAAACAAGGATCATTATTTTTCTTTAAGATTGGGTGGAGGGATTGGTACCAACACAAAGCTGAATTATTGAGCCTATGGGGTTTACTACAACTTGCGGTTCTTATTGGAATTTCATAAATATGTATCTTTGGATATTCTAAAGTGATAATAGAATAGATCAATGGAAACTTCAATCTCTAGGTTCTCTTGCTCAAACAATGGTGTCAGATAGTTAATCTATTAAAAAGTTTCTTCTATCTAATCTCTACCAGACATATTTCCATATTTTATAATACGATCGCAGATAGTCTTTCAAAAATGGACATTATACTAAAGGAAGGTTCTCTAATGTATCAAGATTTTTTGGAGGGCCATTTACTTAGTGAAGGAGCAGTTTATTTGGTATATATGGCTTGATTTTGTTATAAAATTTTTGAAGTAAAGTTTTTCTGTAATGTTCTGGTTTTTTTAAAGAACTAAACTTGCTGCAAAAGGTTGTTTAGTTTTGTAAGGGGTGGGGATAGTGGTATTTTAAAGGAAGTATTCTACTTCAAGGTTGTTAACACGAGCGTGATATGTAAAAAAAATTCTTTGATTTGATGAATATCAGGAAGAAGGTATCTTTATTGTGAAAAAAAATCAAGGGTTGATTGTTTGTTGAGAATTTCACATGCATAAGGATTATATGCTTGAGTTCCACTTGGACTTTATATTTATATTTTTTATATATTTAATAATGATATTTATGTGTTTATATGGGTGAGTGGGAGCTAATGAGGGTCACTTTTGGCACGTTAGATGCAATAGAAAACCGAAAAATCAAGCATCCCTCAACTTAATTGGATTTTTGATATACTTACACAAAATATCTTGCTTTGAGTAAAAAAGATGAAATGTATGAAATTGAATCACATTTCTGAATATATAAGTTTTATGTATTAAAACATTTCATAAATATGTCAAGTTTAATTTTTTCTAACAATCGCTTTTTATTTTTTAGGAAAATGATAAGGTATATGATTTTGTGGGTGCAACCTTTGAGGTCCTAAATGATGGGTTCGAGCCACAAAAATTTGCATGCATGTAGAGAACATATTGCACTAGTGCAACGCTATTTTTCAAAAATAAAATTAGTAGTTTTTAATTTTTTTTATAATTATGTAAGTGATAATTCCTTGAAAATGGTACGTCTTTTGTGGGTGCATCCTTTGAAGGTCTTAATGAAATAATCATGAAATGGGTTTTTTATAGAATGTAGAGGTCAGTGTCATCTAGTGAAATATAGAATTTTTTTTTCAAAATGATTAAGAATTGAAAATTTTATGGAAAAAACACTAACAACATGTTTTTTGAGTTAAGGAGGAAGGACATAATAGAAATTGAAAAAAAAATAGGAAAATATAATATTTTTAAATAAAAATTACATATTTAGAATCTGCTAAAAAATGTTATTTATGTTCAATATTTCGTAAAAAATGATTGTGTGCAACACACTATAACGAGTGCGTAGACAATGACTTCTTCAGAAACTACAAGAAATGCACACTTAGCTATGGTTTATTATATACCATAGCACAAGTTTGGTATTACCAAAGAAAAATCCAAACCATACACATAAGAATATTGGTGACATGTGAGCAAGTGAATTATCATGGTTTAGGTGCTACAAAACAAGAGCGTGTTTCTTTTTAATTCAAATTACATTTCCCTCCCTTATAGATTTGTAAAACATGCGTGCGTTATAGAACTACAAAAAGCACATGCATTATAGATCTACAAAATGTGCACACATTATAGAACTACAAAACATGTGCAAATTATGTATTTTTATAATGGGTGCATGCTATGTAGAGAAAAAACACTAGCACTATATGCAATAAATAAGATGTATGGTTAATAGTTGAGAGGGGTGGAGAAGGGTTAAGGGCCTAGGAGGATGTTGGAATTTCAAGTGGGGATGGGTAATAGTTGAGAGGGGCTAGGGAAGGGTAAAGGGACTAAGAGGATGTTGGAAGTTCCAGTGGGAATGGTTAATAGTTGATAGGGGGTGGAGAAGGGTCAAGGGCCTAGTAGGATGTTTTAAGTTCGAGTGAGTATGGTTAATAGTTGAGAGGGGGTGGGGAAGGGTCAATGGCATAGGAGGATGTTGTAAGCTCAAGTGGAGAAATATGAAGGGAATGTAAACATGATGAGTTACAGGGTTGAAGGGTAGTGAGGATTTAGAGCACTATTAAGAGGAGAAGAGGTATTGAAGACGTATAGGGTTAGAAGCAGTATGTGAGACTTGAGTGACGAAGGGGGATGGGGTGGTGGGGAGGAAGTGGGTGATGGTTTGATGAGAGAGAGGATTGGTGAATGGAAAGGTGGATATGAAGGATTAGAGGAGGAATAGGGTGTGTTGAAGGAGAGAGGTGGAAGGAGGGGGAAATTGAAGAGAGAGGAATGAGACGTGATAAAAAAATAGGGATCATAATGAGGTAGGGGGTTGAGGAGAAGAGATAAGTTGAAAACATAGATGAATGGAGTATAAGAGAGAGAGAGAGAGAGAGAGAGAGAATGATGTAGAGAGAGTGTGAGAGAGAATAATATAGATAGGGAGGAGGGGGAGTGAGGGAGGGATGGATATAGAGTGGATGAAAGAGATAGTGAGTGAGGGATAGAAGGTCTATGTGTGTGTGAGTGATAGACATAGGGAGAGAGAGGGTGAAGGGGACACATATATATGGAGATCTAGAGAGAGATAAATAGTGAGAGATGTTGTCATAGACAGAGGGTGGAGGGGTGGGAAATGGATAGAGAGAGAGAGATAGATGTTGTGGGAGAGAGAATCATGAAGGGGGAGGGTGAAAAGAGATAGGGAGGGAGAGATACAAGTTGAGAGAGAGAGAGGGTAGGGGAAAGGAATAAAGTAACGAAGGGATATTGATTAAGGGAGAAGAGAGGGAGAGACTATTAGAGGGAGTAATAGTGAGGGAGGTAAATATAAGGTGGATAGAAAGGAAGCACTGGAGAGAGTTTGAGAGAGAGAGAGAGAGAGAGGGGGATTGTGTTGGAGAGAGAGGGGGATGGGTGAGGAATATAGAGAGAGTGATGGATGGAAGGATAGTGAGGGAGGTATAGAGAAGGTGGAGAGAGGTTATGAGAGAGTTGCAATGAGGGAGGGACATACACACACAAATAGAGATAGAGAGAGATAGAGAGAGGGTGGAGTGACACACACACACACACACACAAAGAGAGAGATATATATTGTGTGGTAGAGAGAGAGGGAGTCGTGAGTTACAAAGAGAGAGGGAGGAGGGTTAACAATAGAGAGAGAGTGATGGACAGAGGTATATAGAAGGTGGAGAGAGGTTATGAGAGAGGGGGGGTGAGGGAGGTACCACACATAGATATAGATATGGAGATGGGGGAGGGACACACACACACAGATTGTGTGGGAGAGAGAGGGGGAGGGGTGAGCGACAAAGAGAGAGTGTGGATGGGTGAGCAATAGAGAGAGAGTGATGGATGGAGGGATAGTGAGGGAGGTATAGAGAATTTGTAGAGAGATTATGAGATAGGGGGAGTGAGGGAGGGACACACACACAAAGAGAAAGAGAGAGAGGGATGTTGTGAGAGAGATGGGGGGA
Source organism: Pseudotsuga menziesii (assembly GCA_001517045.1). Classification (NCBI taxonomy): domain Eukaryota; kingdom Viridiplantae; phylum Streptophyta; class Pinopsida; order Pinales; family Pinaceae; genus Pseudotsuga; species Pseudotsuga menziesii. The sequence continues at coordinate 66,423 of LPNX010066025.1, read as the reverse complement.
GGGACATACACACACATAAATAGAGAGAGAGAGAGAGGGGTGACCAACAATGAGATAAAGGGGAGGGTGGAACGATAGAGAGAGAGTGATGTAGGGAGGGATAGTGAGGAAGGTATAAAGAAGGTGGAAAGAGGTTATGTGAGAGGGGGAGTGACAGAGGGACACACACACACATAGAGATATATAGAGAGAGGGAATTTGCAAGAGAGAGAGGGGGGAATACACACACACACATAGAGATAGAGAGAGATAGAAATACAAAGGAAGGGAGGGATAATGAGTAAGGAATAGAGGGCTAGTGAGTAAGGGACATGCCTAACCATAGATTCCAAAAATATTCTTTAGGTATAGAGTCTTGGATTTCCTCCATTGACCATGTTATCACTCCAGGAAACTACTTAGTGGTTATGGCTAAGTATGCCTGGTAACTTAAGAATTGAATACTTTCTAGTAGGTGGATCAATGGGATACTAAGAAAGCACAATGAAGAGATTACTTATCAGAATAACTAAATGAACCAGTGCTTTTAGAAACTGTCAATCAGATGCCATATAACAAGAAAAGGTATGAAGAATACTATTTAGACAACCAAATACATGGAATGCAGGGTTTTGGACAACCAAGTACATCAATAATGCAAGGTTATACTAAACAATAAAAAATTCCTCCATTCAAATCATGAGCATAAAGCTGAGCTAACTTAAACAGAGTACAGAATAGAAAGATGGATGAATAATCTGATAACAGTAGCAAAAGAAGACTGTGATTTTTGTATTAAGATGAGCAATAAAAACATAGGCCAAATTGTCTCCAAGCTTGAACCCCTTTTTCTCAGTCTGATTCCTTAGGCTTTATAGCCTTTACAAATAGTCTTCAGATCCTCAAAACATGGATCTGCTATACTAAAAATAGTAACTAGAACAACAAATACAAAAAGATAGGGAAAGATCCCTCAAAACAAGGAAATGATAATGTGTTGGTCCCCTTTATAGTGTTGATAGTTGGTGAAGTGGAGTCAGCCTCCCAAGGCTGTTGATGACTCTTCCAAAAGATAGAATTCGAATTTGCTGAGTTGACCAAAAATCCTATATTTTTGCCTTTGAAAAAGACACCAAATTTGTTTGAATAACCTCTTCTGATCTTAACCCACACAAATAGCATTCAAATCTGACTTTATAATTCACCATTTATCCATTAGAATCGAAATCAAACCATTTGGATTCAAAAAATGCCGATCTGGGCAAAAACATTAGCTTGCTGCCCTGTAGAAGCTTTTGCAGGAATTTCCTGACACGTGATCTTGCAGGGCGATTTCGAATACCTTCCCGAGCTATAAATTCAAATCTAAAGCACCAGTGGATAGATTATGATCTGTAGATAAAAATTGACTATTTGAACATGCAAAACGGACATTGGACGGCTGAGAAAATCGATTTTTTCCAAAGGCAGGTTTTTAGGAATTCTACAGGTTTCGGCAGTTAAGGTCATTCTGACAGACCGTCTTAGCTGCCGAAACTGACCTGTTTCGGCAGTTAACTAGACTCTCACAAACAGTTTAAGCTGTCGAAAGCTGATATTTTAGATTTTTAAGACCAAAACTTAAATGAATGAAATCTTCAACTATACACTTCAAAAGAGGACCTCTTAATGGACTCTGAAAATTTTAGAAGGAAATTTTTGACTTGATCCTATCACCTAAAATAATGAAAATTTGACTGGGTTATTTTAGGAGATAACAGACCATGTTGAGTCCTTCATACACATATGTAATGCTCAAAACCTATTCAAGGAATGTGCATATTTTCCTAGATACTAATTATACCTTGAGTAGGTCATGTGTGATGCTTCAAGGAATTGTTCATTAGCATGGGTGCCTCAAATATTCCTTTATGGCATAAGTAAAGATCGTATTTCATTAATCATTTCTCAGAGGTCCCATTCCATGTGTGAGTTTTAAGGCATACTTCCTAGCCTTGGATTCCTAAAAAATTTAGTTAGGGTCAGTGATGATTTTAAGAACCCCCCTAGATTTATATGTATAAAAAATGGGCGAATTTCTTCGATATATAGGAAACTTTGAAGGTGATTTTATCAATAATATAATATGTATATATAAAATTTTTGGAGAATCTTTCTTTTTATTATATAATGTTGTAAAATATTGGTGATTCTTTCATTAAGTTATAAGATATTGTAGAATCTTGGTGAATATTTCAATTCATTATAAAAAAATTGTAAAAACTGGTGAATCTTTCACTAATTTATAAAATATTGTAAAAATAGAGTAACAACAACATTAGTAAAGTAACATGAATAAAACCATCAATAAAAGAACATGTAGAATCACGAGTCAAAACTGGAAGGCGTCAATGAAACACAATTAAACTTACTAGATTTAAGGAAAGTGGGGACTCCACTTGTCATCTCGTCCCTTAATGGTTAAACATACATGTAGGGACCTGAATCTGGACAAACTAATAAACTAATAGAATCATAGATCATGCTCAATCTTGGCCTCCACTATCCAATTGAGGTCATGGAGGCTAATACAATTATGCATTGTAATTATACCAATTGATTATTGCATTAGATGAATGCTGATCTCGTTCCAATAGGTATCCTATGACCAATGTAGAGGAACCTAGTTTGTAGACCATTTTTCTCTTCACTTAGCTATGTAGAGCTCATTTTTTTTTAATAACGATAACTATTTGTAAAGAAAATATACAATCAACATAAAAGAATCTAAAAGTGAATACAATTAATTCATGCAACTAAAAGGTAATAAAAACATATTTTCTCAAACATTGAATCAATGGAAATTGAATAAAACCAATCTTGATTCAAGATACAACAGAGGGTTAAATCAAGCATCAAATGTGAACTAAAAGCATTGAAGGGACTAACACAAAGCTTTGGATTACAAATTCTATGCAGCGTAACGTCTTGGAAATTCCAAGAACTTGTTAATATGTTGGAGATGCAATCATGTTGGACATCTTGCGATATTTTGTTACACTGTTAAATGCTATAGATGTGATGTATTTGGTCACAAAGCCAAATACTGCAGGAAGTCAAGAATTCCCTCAATTAAAGGAAGTGTCCCATATATCACTAAGAAGGAGTCTAACATAATCTGGAAGAGAAAGAAAATGAGAAAATGCATCAACTGGGTAAGAAATAAAGACATCTTTCCTCAAATCGTTGAATCAAAGGAAATCAAATAAAACCAATGAAGCAACTACATAGATTTCAGTAAAGCAAGAAATAAGAACTAGAATAATAATGCATTCAAGGGACTAACACAATATTTAACCAAAATAAACCCAAACTTCCATAATCGAAAAAATACCACAAACCTAAACAGTAAGCAAACCATATAAATTTTCCAGGGTAAAAAGATAGACATTAAAACGGTTTCATCTAATAGAATGTGCCCATTCTTTTTTAGTAGAAGTCTTGTTAAATTATTTATTTATCCTTTAATACTAGGACACTTTCTATGTGAAAATATAGGCTCCATCTTCATCAAATTCCAACTTCGTTTCTTGTCACAAACAATTAAAATAATTTCATAGTTAAATATTAAAACATCAATCTTAAATAACTAACCTCAAGGAAATGCAGTCCCAATCATCAATGTTACAATGAAAAAAAATACATAGAATCTATTTTTACCTTAAATCCAGCCTCAAATTGACATATAGCTATCTTGCTACCATAAATACTTTTCAACCTACTTCAAAAATATAGGAAGAAAAACATTAGTCAAATAACATGAATCACATCATCAACAATAGAACCCATAGACTCATGAGTCACAACTGGAAGGTATCGGTGAAACAAAACTGCACTAACTAGATTTAGGGCAAGTGGGGACTCCACTTGTTATTTCGTCCCTTAATGGTCCAATGGACATGTGGGGACCTAAATATTGAAAAATCGATAAACTGATAGAATCGGACATTATGTCCGATCTTGGCGTCCACCAGCCAAGTGTGGTCATGGAGGCTAATACAATTATGCACTATAATTATGCCAATTGATTATTACATTAGATTAATGTTGGTCTCATGCCAAGAGGTATCATATGATCAATGCATAGGAACCTAGTTCATAGACGATTTTTCTCGTCACTTAGCTATGTAGAGCTCATTTGTTTTTTTGAATAACGATAAATATTTAGAAAGAAAATATACAATCAAAATAAAATAATAAAAAAGTGAAGACAATTAATTCATGCAACTAAAAGGTAATAAGAACGTCTTTTCTCAAATCCTAAATCAATAGAAATCAACTAAAATCAATCTTGATTCAAGATACAACAAAGGGTTAAATTAAGCATCATACGAGAACTAGATGCATTCAAGGGACTAACACAATATTTAACGAAAATACACAGAAACTTAAAAAATCAACAAAATGCTTCAAACAAAAGCAATAAACAAACCATAAAAAATTGTCAAGATATTCGTGTTAAACACCACCATGGTTTCATGTCCTTGAATGATCCCATTCTTTCTTAGTGAAAGTTTTGTCAAATTAGTTATTTATCCTTTAATGTTAGGACACTATCTATGTGAAGAGATAGCTCCTACGCCTATCTTTCTCAAATTCCAACATCATTTCCTATCACATACAAGAAGTAGACAATGTAAGAGATAAATATAAGAACATCAATCTTAAAATAAGTTGCATGAAAGTAATGTAGCTCAAATCATCAATGTTACAACAAAAAGTACAATGTAGAATCTGTTTTTACCTAAAACACAACCTCAAATTCACATATAGTGATCACCAGCAAGGGTACATGGAACACCTAGAACAAAATAAGACTCAAGAGTCCCTCATGTGTATTAGATCATATACAATCTTAGGTGAAATTCATTTTCCAATTCACATTCTAGCCCTGATCCTCATTTTCGACTTTCTGAACAGACCTTATCCAAATGAATCGTCATTATGATCATCCAAAACATTATGTTCCACATCAATTTCATTAGAGAACTTTGTTATATTGTTTTCTCCCCTTCTTTCACGATCTGATTGCCAAAGAGCTAATGCTCTTTCATATGGAAAATTGTCAAACTCATACTTGGTTACATATAATCTTAAGCATGTATCCACTTTTTTAACAAGCTTGTTCCTCAAATTTGACTTCAAGAATGTCAGTGCACTAAACATTCTCTCATCCTCCACTAATCCCAAAATCATGATTTGACATAAATCCGCTAATTTGAAATATTCTGACATTCTTTGTCGTAGGATTTCGCTACCACTAAGCTTAGTCTATAATCTTGTAATTGCACCATATTCTAGTTTATTATTGAACAAAGAAAATTGGTCCCACATTATTGTAGAAAAAAATTCAACTTGATCTATCAATATCTCTCGATCTAAAATACCTTGAATATGTTCTCCTTGTGTCTCGGCCTCTCGACAAGAATGGCTCTACAAAATCTTGCATTTATCTATAAAGTCAATCTTTAAAGTATCTAAACCTTGACTATGGTTCCAATATTGAGGGTATACGATAGACATGGCCTCTAATAATTCATCTTGAGGAAACCATTCTCTGATCTTGAATGATAGTGATTTTGCAATTTCTGTGAAGTTGCATCTCACTGAAATTTCAACATCATGAAATCATTCTCTTGACACGAAGCATTGTTTGATGGACTTTCCTATCTTATCATGATACTAAAAGGGAACCATATTCCCACAGACTTTCATACATAGCATCCTTTTTTCATGAAACTTAAAAAAAATCATCATTTTCTATGTTGATTATCTTACTCCAATTTGTAAATGCTAGACTTGTAAAAAATCTGCCATAATATACAAATTATATAATTCAAGGCATATTAATTTTCTCTCTTGTGTATTCAGCAATATACAACGTGTGACTCTGAGCCATCTTCACGAGGTTATTCATTTCATGAAGCATAGGAAAAATTCCAGCCAATGTTAATAATGTCTCTATATCAGTTAGTAGAAAGAGAAGAGTTTGAGCTTTTTCTACACTTGAGAGATGTTCATACATCACCCCTACCAAGGATGCATATTCATTGAATAGTCTTTCATCTGATCCCTTCAGTGAGATCTACCTTGTATCAACATCTTCTAATAGTTTTTCTTCCATTTGTAACACCATCAGAAAAAATTTTAAACTCTAAAAATCGTTTGGGACTCCAACAAAAGTATGCATGAACCTCATGTACAAGATATTTAACCTTTGAAACCAATGAAAAGTTTCTCAATATTTTAAATGCAAGATTCATCCTATGAGCCATACAATGAATACTAAACATATATGGTGAAGCTGAGAGTTGCAGTCTAGCACAAAGGCCATTCCTTTGTCCTTGCATCACTGATGCTCCATCTACTCCAACACATACCAATTTTTTTACAATCATGGAATGATCCATACCACCAATTTCCTTCAAACTGTCAATAACAAGTTCATAAATATTTTATGTTGTAGAACTTTTGTCCATTTTATGAATTCCAAGTAGATATGAATGCATGATATGGTCATTCACCATATAAATTCTCATGCAAATCCATGAAGTATAATCAATAGTTTTAACTTTGTTTAAAGACAATGACAAAAATGTAGCATTTGCAATCTTCTCTTTCATATCATCCTTTTCTGCTTGAGCTATATATTTTCCCCATTCCATACCACTCGATAAAGACCAATGAGAAGATGGAAAATTTGGAACTTGAATAAAATATATATATTTATTCATTTTTGGATAATCTCTCATAGGACAACCATTGGATAGGATGTGAAATGCATTACTTAATTGTATAGTCTTTAATAACGAATTTGTTTCCATCATCTTTTCAAATTGAGATGCGATGGTTCCTCCACTTTCCTCGAGTTTTCTCTTATTTAGTAAGAATTTATTATATTCGTCTTCAAATTGGAGATGTTGACATTGGATAAGAGATTTTCATCTGGGAGTATATTTCTTCTCATCATTTACAACTTTCTTATCATACACCTTTCCAACATGCTTCTCTATTGTGTCTAACTTCATCTGTAATTTCAATACCTTGCCAAGTTTCCAACTACATGAAATGCATTGAACTTCTCATGAGGTCTCATTCTCCTTTACTAGAGGTATTGGTTCAATAAATGGGTATCTTGAGACCCAATCAAATTTGAATTTTCTCCCTATGTCCCATTTCCCTTTTTACTTTTCCATGAATGAACTGTGTGACATTGAAAGGAAAATCTTCAACATTTGAACTACCAATTTCAGGGGAAAATGCATTTCTCTTACTTTGATCACTAAAGGAATATATTCTACCCTCCATTGTATGGGTTGCATATGCATTCTAAAAAATGTTGACATCTCTCTCACCGATACCTTGCTCAAGAGATCTTGAATCATGAATAAGACGTGGATTATTGGATTGAGGATTTTAAAAATATGATATTACATCCTTTTGTATTGATGTTTTATTTTTATTTCCACCATCCATGTTTGACATCTTACTTATTATTCCAAAAGTGCAATTCCAAATCGATATAGAAACCAAAAGTGAATCATGCATGAGAAAAATTATATAAAATTAGTACAATAACACATTATCAATTTATATTGACCCAACTTACAATGAGTGTTTACATTAGAGGAAATTTCAACTCAAAATGGGCCTCCTTAAATGAATTAATAAAATAATAGTTAAAATAATAAAATAATATTTATTAATTTTGGAGGAAGAAAAGAAAAAAACTACTTTTTTGTTTGTATTTTTGACATATCTCCTCGTGTATTTACTCAAATTTCTATCAGGAGAGCTTGTTGGATGTGGAATTAAATTCCATATCCAACGAGTATGCACTTGACATACTTTTGACGGACCCCGCTACCCCAAAAACAAGAAATACCTGAAAAAACGAAATGATGACATCATCATTCCATTTTTTTAGGTATTTCTTGTTTTTGGGGTAGCGGGGTCCATGAAAAGTATGCCGAGTGCATACTTGTTGGATGCAGAATTTAATTCCACATCCAATGAGCTCTCCCCATCGAAATTTGAGTAAAAACACGGGGAGATATGTAAAAAATACAAACAAAAAAAGTAGTTTTTTTTATGAAACCTATCCCCAAATTTATATTAAAAAAGTGTTTAAGACCTATACGGTATTTCAAATTTAAAGCAATTCCGTTGGCTAACACATGATGACATGGAATTTGAATAAAAGTTAAAAGGCACATTTTGAGTTGAAATTTCCTCTAATGCATTGACTCTTTCAATGACTTTTAAATGACCAAATACATCAATAACATCCCTTGAAGGAGCCATAACACTAATAAAATAAAAGTACAATAAGAATATCTTCAGAAGTTACATTTTTCAACATATTTTAGATATTAAAAAAAAATAAAAAACCCTAAAAGTGAGGGCTCAAACCCTAACCCTAAAACTATGACTCAAAACTTATAAGTTTAACATTGAAACCCTATCCCTAAATTGATGAATGGTGATCTGAATTTTAATGTCCCCTAAATTTGTATACACATTTAAGATAAAGAGCATTACCATCAAGAATAAGGTATGGCCCATGACCCAACAAAAGAAGGTATGGCCCTCAAAATATTCACATTCATCAATGATCATAATATATTGAACTTGTTAAAGGCCTACTCTATATAAAAAATTGTGTGAGTTTGTAGTTTTATTTTCACATGTATGTATTGAACTAAGGAGAATCGCTCATAACTTGAGTACAACTCAATCCTAAGTATTTCTTGTAGTAGGGAATAATACGACTTTAAAACATAAAAATGCAAACACAAGCTATTCAAGCTACAAAGAAAAACTAAAATGCTAGCAATATAATTCCTACCAAAGATCAAGATCGTGCACACAACATGATCTACTATGAGGCATGATCTTGGGTGTGTCCATGTATGGTGTACTTAAAATTGTCAACACGTGTACTCCCTGCAAAATTAAAATAGATAATATCAACTCTCTTTTGTTGTTGGTTTAGTGCCCTGTGACTTGTTGGGTGAACCTTCGGTCTAGAAACCACGATCTAGGGGCATCTAAGCCGTCAAAATCACCCAGGGATCACACCCGAACTTCACACACCAACCCTTAGCATGGTTGGATTTAAATGTTGCCTTCCAGGAGTAGCAGGTTTTGATCTTGGACCGCCAAGCAAATGAAACCCCTCTCGACCATTTTCTCTATAGAAATTTGACTAAAAATATCAACTCATTTATTAGAATCATATTAAATAGTATTGATTTCAATCCATTCAAAGGTGGGTTAAAATAAGAAGAAAAAGGTGGTGATGGAATTGTAATTAAGCAGTAAAAACTCCATATCGAAGCTTCATATGAGTCTTCAAAAGAGTGACCACTAGCATAATATTTAGCTAACAATCAAATACAAGATCTATATTATTCTTCATAAAAAATAATAGTGGAAAAATATATACCTATAAATTTTGGAGATTCCTCTTAATGTAGTTGAGGCAAGCAAACTATTGTGATCTCCCTAAAATTCATTATGTCATCTCCCTTCAACATAATAATTATTTACTAATTACTGAGGAACATCCTATAAGACAATATTCTTGCATGAAGAGGCTATACATTTTACATGATTTTTTCCAAATTAACTGTATAGAAATTTTCAATTCAGATTTAACCATTTTTTGCATCTTAAAATTGCTTTAGTCTTTTGTTTTGTTCCTTCCTTCAAACTATATTCAGTCTACCAAGTAAGAAATCTAGGTTGAACAATATTGTAGATTATTTTCAAGAACATAGCACAACATCTAACACATATGAGTCATCACGTAGTATGTATAGCCTCTTCATGCGAGAATATTGGCTTATAGAAATGTATAGTTCATATTTAACCATTTTTTTCATGTTAAACTTGCTTCACTATTTGTTTTGTTCTTTGGAAATTGGCATGTGATTGAGAGTTGATATTCCCTCCTTTATATATGCTCAATCTCCTTTCTTTGCACATAAACAGAAGAAAAAAAAAAGTTTCATCATTTAACATCCCAATTTACCCTCCAGACAGTTGAATGGGTTTCTTATTTCTCCTTTAAACTATAATCAGTCTCGTAACTAAGAAAGATAGGTTGAACAAGATTTCAGATTCTTGTCAAGAAAATAACACAACATCTAACCTAAATGAGTCAATACCCATCTAACCTAAGGATAAAACCTCGAAGGCAAGCTCCCAAGTGTGAGGACCTTGGATTATCATGAGCTTATTACTAAAAGAAGAGTTGGAAAGCGAGACAAACAATTTACCGATGAATTCAAGCAGCACATTCTTTCAAAATTTGATGATCACATGGATCTTAGGCCTTATTGCTTACCTATAGACCTAATGGCCGAAGGTCATTTTATAACCTTTGAAACATGTTAATCTTTTCCAATCCGTACCCCTTACTATGTTTTGTCAGGCTCTAATTGGTAAAGTTTTGGTTAGGTTCATCGTTCGGGTTTGATATAAAAAAAATCAAATTTTTTATACTTTCATGCATGATATAGAACTAAAGCAAAGCTATATTTAAAAATGTACTACTGTAATAAATTTAAAACATAATTTTCATCTCTTTCAACTTTAACATTCCAATCGTCCAGTGGTCAGTGTGTTAAAGTTGCTCATTGAGATGATTTACCAATGTCCATAAACATTAACAATCAATCTACATGAAATAAAGAAGTAATAGCAATTCTAAAGAATAGTAACAAATTACAATGCTGAGGTTTTGTTCGGTAGTCTGCTCATTCTTTGTGATTGTATACCACTCTCTGAGCATAAAAGCAATGCTATAGTCAACTATCATATTCAACATTTTATTTCAGCAGTTTGTGGTCACATGAAGGGGTACATTTTAGTTAAAAAGGGGTTTCCTGTGCACGATTATCTACAACAATGAACAAACAAAGTGGGAACTCTTCCGTGGATATTCCAGGTTTGAAATATTAATGTAATTATGAGTTGTGTGGCTATTTATAAGGTTGCCACAGTCATCTTAAATTCAGTCACTCCTTGTTGTTTGGTGTGTGTGGAGTTTGATGCAATAGAAATTAGAATTTTGATGCATTTATTAATGTTTACAGTTGGAACTTTCCATGTATGAGTTGTGAAATGTCAATGACAAACCTCAAGCAAATCTGCCAACATCAAACTATACTAAGAAGTGGATCCTATAGTGGTAACACAATAGTGGCACCAAATTGTTTGACGAAAGTCATTCTAAAATACATCAGTAGTTAACATAAATTCACATTTCTTTGGGCAAATTTCAAATTTTCTTTGGGAGGATTTTTTGTATAAAATTCGTTTTTAGGGTTAATATTAAATAGCCCATTATTTATTTTCTAAAAAATATTCAAAACATAGTTAGCCCAACAAAATAGCGTTGGAACTTGGAAATAATTGGAAAAACAATTTTCACCCAATGAAATTTACCTTGAATCCAACATTCTCCCCGATTTCCAAGGATCCTAGAAGAAAGGAATACGTGAAATAGCTCGAGTAGGGGATTGAAAGCTAGGTTATACAACCATATACAAAAGTACTTCAAATGAGTTTTAAATAACCTAGATACATCTCTAGAATCTAGAGAGGGAATCCTCAATACCATTGGTGTAAATAACATATTTTTCATAATTTATAACCATACCTATAGAAGAGGAAAATATATCTAAGTTCTGACAAATCTTTAAAAATTTGAAATTCTCTTTCTGTGCCCTTCCCAAACATTAGTGTTCATCTACAAGGAGTAGGTGAGTGATAGAAATATTCCTAACAATAGTGGCACCTTATATAGATTGGTGAGACAAATCATACTTAACATTTTTTATAAGACCCTCAATAATAAGCATAAACAAGTAAGAAGATAGGGAGAAACCCTACAATACACTAGAGGCATGCAAAAAAATGAGATGCTTACCTGTTGATTATGATTGAATAATTAACATAGGTTACACAACTCAAAATCCATTTTACTAAGTTGAAATAGAAATCAAAATGCAAAAGCAGGAGCCTCAGAAAGAACCACAAGACTCTGTCAAATCCTTCAAAATATCATTTTTCAGAGGAAAAGAAGGAAGGGAAAACACCTTCATATAGTGTATAATGTTTTGAATAGACCCTATAGATTCATCCAAGGAGCATCAAAATGGTCACATATGATCCCAGTCAAGCATAGAGAGTTCACAACCTGCTCGAACCAACAATGAGAGAGTAGTGTTCTAAGACCTAGAGCAACAAAAACCCTAGACATAAACTAAAAGCAACAGTAACCCTAGATCCCTAAACTTCATTATTTCCTCTCCCTTCAACATAATAATGATTTCCTAAGTACTCATGATGAGTCCTCTAGTTCTCCTTCATAGTTGGAATCCTATGTAGGTTATGTAGTCACTAGTGTCTATGAATCTATTTAATTCTATGATAACTAATAATACTCCTAAAGAAATTTGAGGGAATAAAGGTTGAGTATCCTTCATAGGAAAATGGCTAATGGAATCCATACATTGTTATAAAGAAATGTCCATTGCTACAGATTGACATGGTCAAGAAGTTGGTTAGAGGCATTTATAAAACATTTGGAGCAATTAGCAGTTACAGCTATTCACACATACTGAGAAAGCTATGAATATTGGCGAATAACAAGTATGCATTAATGTGGGACCATCTTTATTTCCAAACTCCCTGGGGGAATTTGTTGTTTCTCAACCATGGGAAAAGTACCAAAGGAATCCTTTCCCAATGAGTGGTATTCTTGTGAAACAACGCTCGTAGTTATTGAACCACAGAAAGGAAAACCTTGTTTCCTGTTTTCCATGAACCAGATCATGCAAAACATGTTAACTTTTACTTGGTTTTCTTCACATACAATCAACATTCCATCTGCAAAGTAATGAATTTGATATGAAATTGGTTTGACATATGATCAATTTCTCTTGAAGTTCTTGAAAGGTATTGATTCAGAAGAAAATTTCATAGGGGGAGAGTGTGCATAATAAAACATCTATCGGCTATAGCCATCAGCTAAATTAGAGGCGAAGAACATTCACAAGACAACAAATTGTTTATGACATACTTCCTTGATGGAAAAAGATTGAAGAAGAGCTTGTGAAGCATTGTTGAAACATTGTTTATGGTCTATTCTCATGCACTAAAGTCACATATGATGGAAGATAACCAAAGAAGCATCTTTCTTATCATATCTTGGGTAGCAAGGAATATGGAAGTTCATAAAATTTGAAATTGCAGAAAGACATATGGCAGTTCAAGATGCATGAGTTAGAATTTATGATACATCTTCAAGGTCATATATTTTGAAGATTTAGAATCTTTTCATAAGCTAATTCTAATCTTGTTGGGATGAATTTGGAGTTAGTAAATTGGATAATGAGATGTTTGTCTTCAGTTTTTTTTGCTCTCCTTATAATTGGTTCAACCTCCTTATAATGGGCATTAAGACAGGATTTCCCTATGTCAAATGTTCTTCTATTCTTATTGGTATCTAATTACTTAAGCATGATAGTAAAATATTTTAAGTAAAAGATTGCAAGGAAGCATATAGGTATACAAAGAAAAACTATAATCAAATTTCTATCTATGTCTCACTTTTTATTTGTATATTATGTTATCATAATTGGTTTGGGTTGTGTTATGGAGGTAGAAAAAAATATTAGGAAATTCTATAATTTCACTGCACATGAACGGTTATGGAGGTAAATTTCAATAAGCCAAATATATTCTTTACTAGGTCTACCCCAGAAGAAGGTAATTGTTTTTTTTTGAAGATGTGGAAGGTTCATATCTCTCCCCCAATGCTAAGGTGGGTTTTTATTGTATGTTACTGATTACTTCACCTCGAAGTGATGGAAATGCATTTTGGAATTTCAAGAACATTTCAATGTAAGAAAAACCTAATAAATTGGGGAGCATTTCTCTTTTCTGGGGTAATGCCACCTTAGAAATAGAGGATTCGAAGATACCCCTAATGATTTTTTCTTGACGAACTTGGAAAAAGTGATTTACAAAACACACTAAAAACTAAAAACCATAAAGTGAATGTTAATTATTTCATGTTTTCATTGTTCTTGTTTGTGATTTTTCATTATTTTTCATATATTTAAAATTTTATTTTTATTATTTCAAATGGGTTCCCTATGTTTGGTACCTTGACAATTTCCATAATATTTCCTAAAATTTGGGGGTGTCTCTAAGCATCCTCTAGAGCCGTTTCTTTGTTTGTCTTGGAAATTTGGTGGAACACTAAATTTATTTCTCATATCTATAGTATTATAACACCATTGTATTCTTTAAACAAAAGAGGAGTGAAATTTAATTGTGAAAAGGATTAGGGGGAGCATTCAATAATATGAAGAAAAATATTTGTTAAACACTTGTAATTGGGATTCCTAATCTTCAAATCCTTTTGAAACTTAAGCATATGCTCCAGGCACTGCTAGAGGGAGTGTTCTTAGAATTGAGGAAATATATATAACACCGATTCAAAGTCATTTTATGGAGTTGTACTCAATTATCCTATGTATAATAAGGAATTGTATGTACTACACCAAATAGTGAAGCACTTGAGATCCCACATACTAGGAAAAGAGACATAAATCTACAATGATAACAAGCCACTATAATTCCTATAGCTCGAGAAAATTTGCAACAAGAATGACATTTGAAGAGGATTTCATATCCACAACAATTCAATTTGGTTATCAAATACAAGAAGGGAGTGACCAACAAAATTGTAAGCATACCATCTAGACCAACAGATCCAACTATTTCAGTTCTTGTACTTGTAGTTCATTTGCAATCACTTGTATGTGAGGAGTTAAAAGAGTTGTATGACCAATATGCAAATTTTAGTTTAGTTGTAGCATCAAACATACAAGGGAATTGAAGAACCAGTATACTCTTATAGAAGGATTTATTTACAAGAATGAGAAACTATGCATACCAAAAATAGAGCATAAATTTATTCTTATAGGAGAATTCCATACTTTGAAATTTGCAATAAATTTTGTAGTGGTGGAAAAACGTTGAATATACAAAGGTATGTATCTAGCCCAAATTTCCCACTGATATCATTAAGTTAATTAGAGGTTGTGCATTTTGTAGTGCCTCTAATATAAAAATAGATTGTTGGTTCTCTACACACCTCTTGTAGTGCCAAACCATAGGAAATAATCTCATTTCGCCATGATTTTGATTGAAGGATTTCTAAAAACTAGGTAGGGTTGTGCCAAATTATTTCTCATAGTTGAGAGATTTGGTAAAATGGAAGTACTTATACCACTATAAGAAAACTGTTATCGGGAGATGAATAAGCCAAGTTATTGTTCAGCCACGTGTGGGAGCATTTTGGAGTGCTTTAATCCATTATCTCTTATAGAGGTCACATCATTTGTGTCATATTTGGACCACATTGTGGAGTATGATGGATACTAAACT
>LPNX010066025.1:19886-31840 GCA_001517045.1 Pseudotsuga menziesii | reverse complement strand
TCATGAACGAGTAAAAGTATCAATGAGTAGGTGACAATTCTAACAGGTTGGAGCATTTACAAATCCAGTTGCTTACATATGATTCCAACAAAATAGGAGTATGAGTCTTTCAAGGATACAAACGTTTCCAGCATCCAAATCTAGCTCCAGCAAGATGGTAAAAAGCCTATTATTACTTAGCTAAGCAAAGTAAGTCATCGAGAGAACTACACTGCACTATGAAATATTAGTTTCCAACAGCACAGCAAATACTATCATCTTGAGAGCTCAGAGCCTTCAAATAGGGTTTTTAGTATTTTCACCTTGAGAGTTCAAGAGCCTTCAAAGAGTCAAGGTTGATTTGCAATCTAGAGTATCATTTCCCATAAAGCGCAGATATATACATATTCATCGAAAATACCATCAATTACCATTGATGGCTTCAGAACAACTTAATGGCCCCATGAAAAATATTCATCCTACCAATAGGGAACATGTTCAGCCCAATATCCTAGATTTAGTTCTAGATTTTTTGGATTATATTCCCAAATCAGAACTAATAATGTTCATCTAAATAAAGATTTATTTCCTAAGTTATAAATTTATACAAGAGAGCATTCTAGGTTGTTGTCTACTACAGATTTAAAACATGGGGATTTTAACATGCACAGAAGGAAATAATATTGTTGACAAGTATAAGGCCACTAATTACATCAATGACCTCAATGCATGCCATTGATAACATATAGTGGAATAGGAATACTAGGGAGATGATCTTTAGGGATGTTCTCATATCAACCATGAATGTAAACAAGTTGCGGCATACAGTTCACATGATAGATAGATGACTCAAGCATGATAAGGTCGCTAACAAGTCCAAGTAATTGAAAATTACTGAGCTCATGGAGTATAAGGTAGTAGAGTGGGGATTAGACCCATAAAACCCCACTCCTGTGCAAAACCTATTAAAGGAAAAGGATAATGGAATCCAATCTCTAAATAAGAAATTGAAAGTACCAACAAAATGACATGTTCATACATCATATATATTGGAATCCAAAGAGGAGAAGGACCAAATGGTAAAATTTGTTTAGGAATACAAAGAGAAAGTATAAATATTGGAGAAAGAATCCAATGATCTAAAACTGGATAATTATAATTTAATATCTGTGAAGGGAACTGCACTCCATTCATCGTCTTTAGCCTATCCAACTGATTAGCTTGCAAACATTTTACAATATATGACCTTCAAGAAATTAGAACTTAGCAAGGTTAAAGAATACTTACGAAAAATGAAGATGAGGTAGGGCTCCTAAGAGATTTGGCACAAAAAATACACTCTGCCATCACTGACTTATATGAGACCAAGATCAAGTTGCAAAAATAAGTAGATCACGTTATAAATAAGCTCATATGGAATCCCCTTTTAAAAGGAGAAAAACACTTGGTTTGGGATCAAATAGCCATCACCCTCACCAAGCATTGGATCTATTTCACTATTGTTGAATATGAGTGACCCTAGCTTATACTACTATGAAAGATATCAAGAGTACATTGGCTTAGTTGGAAAAAAATCCAAATATTTCCAAATATATCATAGACATCCTGAACACTAGAACCAATGAGGAGTTGAAAGCATTGACAATAGTATATACAAAAAAGACCAACATGGATGTCTCTAATTTGATTAATAAAAGGAATATATCTCAAATAAAACAGGGAAAAGCAACCCAACTAGAAAGGGATGCAAATTCATTCAAATCCATCTTTGACAATATTGTAAGTCAAGGTCTCCCATCCCCTTAGGATGGTAAATGGGATTTATATCCCAAACAACATTATGAAAATCTGATTGCATTTTGCTAGAATAAAAACTTGAAGTTTTAAGATGTATATGGAATTATTAAAGGGAAGAGTGTACATGATAAGCTGATCAAGAACAGGCCCCTTTAACACAAAGAAAATGCAGATTTAGAGCTGCTGCTATGGACAGCCAATACATATGTTGCTGAAAAATACACATAGATCTGTTAATACTACTTTTACTACAAGTTTGAAAGTGAAACAGTCCACAAATTGCCCACTGAATTCTGTGCTAGTGCTGCCAAGGATAATTCTGCTTATACAGAGCTTGTTCTGCTGAGCTTATACAAATCCAATTGCTTACATATGATTCCAACAAAATAGGAGTATGAGTCTTTCAAGGAGACAAATGTTTCCAGCATCCAAATCTAGCTCCAGCAAGATGGTAAAAATCCTATTATTACTTAGCTAAGCAAAGTAAGTTGTCGAGAGAACTACACTGCAGTATGAAATATTAGTTTCCAACAGCACAGCAAATACTATCATCTTGAGAGCTCGGAGCCTTCAAATAGGGTTTTTAGTATTGTCACCTTGATATTTCAAGAGCCTTCAAAGAGTCAAGGTTGATTTGCAATCTAGAGTATCATTTCCCATAAAGCATAGAGATATACATATTCATCGAAAATACCATCAATTACGATTGATGGCTTCAGAACAACTTAATGGTCCCATGGAAAATATTCATCCTACCAATAGGGAACATGTTCAACCCAATCTCCTAGATTTAGTTCTATATTGTTTGGATTATATTCCCAAATCAGAACTAATAATGTTCATCTAAATAAAGATTTATTTCCTAAGTTATAAATTTATACAAGAGAGCATTCTAGGTTGTTGTCTACTACAGATTTAAAACATGTGGCTTTTAACATGCACAGAAGGAAATAATATTGTTGACAAGTATAAGGCCACTAAGTACATCAATGACCTCAATGCGTGCCACTGATAACATATAGTGGAATAGGAATACTAGGGAGATGATCTTTAGGGATGTTCTCATATCAACCATGAATATAAACAAGTTGCGGCATACAGTTCACATGATAGATAGATGACTCAAGCATGATAAGGTCTCTAACAAGTCCAAGTAATTGAAAATTACTGAGCTCATGGAGTATAAGGTAGTAGAGTGGGGATTAGACCCATAAAACCCCACTCCTGTTCAAAACCTATTAAAGGAAAAGGATAATCGAATCCAATATCTAAATAAGAAATTGAAAGTCCCAACAAAATGACATGTTCATACATCAGATATATTGGAATCCAAAGAGGAGAAGGACCAAATGGTAAAATTTGTTTAGGAATACAAAGAGAAAGTATAAATATTGGAGAAAGAATCCGATGATCTAAAACTGGATAATTATAATTTAATATCTGGGAAGGGAACTACACTCCATTCATCGTCTTTAGCCTATCCAACTGATTAGCTTGCAAACATTTTATAAGATATGACCTTCAAGAAATTAGAACTTAGCAAGGTTAAAGAATACTTATGAAAAATGAAGATGAGGTAGGGCTCCTAAGAGATTTGGCACAAAAAATACACTCTGCCATCACTGACTTACATGAGACCAAGATCAAGTTGCAAAAATAAGTAGATCACGTTATAAATAAGCTCATATGGAATCCCCTTTTAAAAGGAGAAAAACACTTGGTTTGGGATCAAATAGCCATCACCCTCGCCAAGCATTGGATCTATTTCACTATTGTTGAATACGAGTGACCCTAGCTTCTACTACTATGAAAGATATCAAGAGTACATTGGCTTAGCTGGAAAAAAATCCAGATATTTCCAAATATATCATAGACATCCTGAACACTAGAACCAATGAGGAGTTGAAAGCATTGACAATAGTATATACAAAAAAGACCAACATGGATGTCTCTAATTTGATTAATAAAAGGAATATATCTCAAATAAAACAGGGAAAAGCAACCCAACTAGAAAGGGATGCAAATTCTTTCAAATCCATCTTTGACAATATTGTAAGTCAAGGTCTCCCATCCCCTTAGGATGGTAAATGGGATTTATATCCCAAACAACATTATGAAAATCTGATTGCATTTTGCTAGAATAAAAACTTGAAGTTTTAATATGTATATGGAATTATTAAAGGGAAGAGTGTACATGATAAGCTAATCAAGAAAAGGCCCCTTTAACACAAATAAAATGCAGATTTAGAGCTGCTGCTATGGACAGCCAATACATATGTTGCTGAAAAATACACCTAGATCTGTTAATACTCCTTTTACTGCAAGTTTGAAAGTGAAACAGTCCACAAATTGGCCACTGAATTCTATGCTAGTGCTGCCAAGGATAATTCTACTTATACAGAGCTTGTTCTGCTGAGTTTAAGACTGATTTAAGGCTGCCATGAATGCCCTTGGTCAATTTTGTTAGTGCCTCATTCCTGCTATAGGATCCTCTTAAAAGGAGGAGCGATTTACATGACTTCTTTTGCCAGACCTGAAAGTTCTAATAGACTGGTCCATTATTAATAGGCCAAACATCAGGTGAAGATGCGAATGACTGTAAGCAACACTGAATATAGTTATCAAGTTTGCTGGGTTTTCAAACTACTGAAATTGGTCACCACAAATTGACCATTGGATGTAGTAGGCATAGTTGAGCTATTGTTCATTGGCAAAAACCGAACAAATTGGCCTGTAAGTGATACAACAGGTTTTCTCACTATCATCAAGTTTTTTGACATAGCTTTTAAAATTAGTCCTTTCAATAACAGCTTCCATATTCCTGCCAACCATCTCACCTTGACTCAGACTTCTAAGCCCTTCAATCGATTGCCAAAATTGCATTAAAGAATTTCTTACTTTGGGTGTTATGTTAACTCTTTATGACTGATTACCTCTCCATGAATGAACTGCAATGCTCTCGAAAGTGTCTGATTTTGACCAGAATGTCCATCACGAATTTGAGCTATAATTTCCATCCATCATCATGCTAATTGCAATACAAACATTCATAAACAGGCTACTCTAGAGTTATCTCACCATCAGGAATATATTTAGCAGATGGACCAGCAAATCTCTCCACCCAACGTTTAAGATTCTTAGTTTCTTTGTAGCATAGACCTTTCTCTGCAGCCATAGAAACAGTAGTCTTGGCACTCCACTCGTCATTTGACCCTGTTGCTGTGCAAAATACAGCCGTGCCATAGGAGTTGAAACCCCAAATTCTGCTTGGCTGCTTGCAATTGAGTTGCCATGGCAGATTTAGGAAAATGTAAGTCTTCAATCACACAATCACCAATATCCCATGAAGATCTCATGCTAGGGCATCATCATAATATCAGAATAATATAAACATCAAAGACCTAGGCCATCCATGTTTTTCAAGACTCTAAGCTTTAAAATCTAGAATCTCAATATCAAATGAATCTAATAAATATGCAATTTCTGGGTAACTTTGGCATAATAGATACCCTGGACATACTTTCAGCGCTATGAGAAGAGGAGGATTTTTTCAAAATATAATAATAACACCAATCCATATAAAATACCTCTAAGCTTTCTCAAATGAATATCCTCCAAGAAGCACGAAAGAGTGATGCACAGCCTCCAAACCAGGTACGAAGATCCTCAAAAACTAGACACTGTCATGACAGGGCCATGAAGGATGGCCATGAAGGATGCACAGTGTACACTTAAAAGGGTGGATGTCTGTCAAACAAATGGAAAGGCTCCCACAAGGTTCAATGTGTTCATCATAACTATTTCCTACAGGTTGATTGCAGCCATCATTATGGTGAATGATGATCAAGAACATGCCCCTTTAACACAAAGAAAATGCAGATTTAGAGCTACTGATATGGACATCCAATACATATGTTGCTGAAATATACACCTAGATCTATTAATACTCCTTTTACTGCAAGTTTGAAAGTGAAAGAGTCCACAAATTTCCCACTGAATTCTGTGCTAGTGCTTCCAAGGATAATTCTGCTTATGCAGAGCTTGTTCTGGTGATTTTAAGACTGATTTAAGGCTGCCATGAATGCCCTTGATCAATTCTATTAGTGCCTCATTCCTGCTACAAGATCCTCTTAAAAGGAGGAGCGATTTACATGCCTTCTTTTGCTAGACCTGAAAGTTCTAATAGACTGGTCCATTATTAACAGGCCAAACATCAGGTGAAGATGTGAATGAGTATAAGCAACACTGAATATAGTTATCAAGTTTGCTGGGTTTTCAAACTACTAAAATTGGTCACCACAAATTGGCCATTGGATGTAGTAGGCATAGTTGAGCTATCGTTCATTGGCAAAAACCGAACAAATTGGCCTGTAAGTGATACAACAGGTTTTCTCACTATCATCAAGTTTTTTGACATAGCTTTTAAAATTAGTCCTTTCAATAACAGCTTCCATATTCCTGCCAACCATGTCACCTTGACTCAGACTTCTAAGCCCTTCAATCGGTTGCCAAAATTACAACAAAGAATTTCTTACTTTGGGTGTTATGTTAACTCTTTATGACTAATTACCTCTCCATGAATGAACTGCAATGCTCTCGAAAGTGTCTGATTTTGACCAGAATGTCCATCATGAATTTGAGCTATAATTTCCATCCATCATCATGCTAATTGCAATACAAACATTCATAAACATGCTACTCCAGAGTTATCTCACCATCAGGAATATATTCAGCAGATGGACCAGCAAATCTCTCCACCCAATGTTTAAGATTCTTAGATTCTTTGTAGCATAGACCTTTCTCTACAGCCATAGAAACAGCAGTCTTGGCACTCCACTCATCATTTGACCCTATTGCTGTGCAAAATCCAGCCGTGCCATAGGAGTTGAAACCCCAAATTCTGCTTGGCTGCTTGCAATTGAGTTTGCATGGAAGATTTAGGAAAATGTAAGTCTTCAATCACACAATCACCAATATCCCATGAAGATCTCATGCTAGGGCATCATCATAATATGCAGAATAATCTAAACATCAAACACCTAGGCCATCCATGTTTTTCAAGACTCTAAGCTTTAAAATCTAGAATCTCAATATCAAATGAGTCTAATAAATATTCAAATGTTTATATGAAACCCTGTCCTGCGTCAATGGAGAATGAAGACCGCCACGACCATGACCACCACCACATGGAATCAAACCATGTCCAGCGTCTAAACCCCGTCTGTCTTGCATCTTTGGCGAACCAAGGAAAACACCACCTGAAATCAAACGTTGTCCTGCGTCCATGGCCTGGCCACCACCTAAAATCGAACATTGTCCTACGTCCATGAGCCTGCAAATCAAGGACAAACTGAGAGAAGTTTACCCAAAGATCCATAAATAAGGGCGAAATACCAAAATTTTAACCTATCATCCATAAAATCCAAGCGAACCATCTCCATTTCTCCTCCAAAACTGGAAATTTTTTGCGATTTAACGTCCATTATAGAAGAAATCCAGGTGAATGTCCGATTTTCCCCATCGACGGGTGCGCTAAAATCCATTGTATGAATTTTCATAGTTTAACCGCATAGGCTATTTAATTGGGAAAATTATATATAAAATAAAAAATGGGCTAATTTATTAAATTAAAAAAAAAACCATTTTAATATTAAAAATTCACCCACCTTTTTTTGGGCACCCCTTAAAATTCGACTATGGGCTATAATTCGCCCCTAAAATCATCCCTGCCTTCAATAGAGTTAGCCACCCCTTTCTCCTTCAGGTAATGCAGAAATTTGGTTTCAGTTCAGATTTTATCTCCTGGGTCAAGGCCTGTATCAGCAAGTCGTGGATAGCCCCTTTAGTCAATGGTAGAGCTGCTCCTTTCTTCCAAGCCTCGAGAGGTCTGAGGCAAGGATGCCCGCTCTCCCCATTGCTTTATGCCATCCAGGCTTCTGTACTTAGCTTTCAGCTGGAAAATGCCAGGCTTGAGCAGGACCTCCCCGGAATCAGGATGGCCAGAGGCACAAAAGATATCAATCACACACAATTCATGGATGATACTATATTGTTGGGGGGAGCCAGTCAAATCATAGACCGTCGTTTCAAGTCTTAACTGAATCGCTATTTCCATGCCTCCGAAAGTGAAATCAATTTTAGGAAAATCCTGATCTATGGATGGAATATCAATCCTAGAGAAATGCTAGATATCTCTCGGATTCTCAATGTGGATGGTGTTGTCTCCTAGGAGTCCTTCAACTATCTAGGGATCCCCATCTTCAAATCCAAACCCAAGAGTTCAACCTGGAACCCAATTGTGGAGAAAATCAAAAGGAAAATCCATGGTTGGGGGTCAATTTGGTTAAATTTGGCTGGGAAGGTAGTATTAATAAAGGCAGTCTTGAATAGCTACCTACTCTATCAGATCTCTCTTCTCCTAGCTCTAGCCAAAGTAATCTCACAGATCGAAGGATTGGTTAGATCCTTTCTCTGGAAAAGTGGCAATGCTGGGGGAGGAAAAAAATTTGCACTGGTTAGCTGGAAAATAATTAAATTACCCAGGCCAGAGGGCGGTCTTTACATCAGAGATCTTAGAAACCAAAACTTGGCTATGGGAGCCAAGCTTCTCTAGAACTTGATCGCCCCCAAACCCTCTTGGTGAAGTCAGGCATTGAAAGCCAAATACTTCAGTGGATTGAGGCTTAGATGCCTTGATGGTGCCCATGTGAATCAAAAAGGTTCTTCAATTTACAATATCTGTCTCAAAGCATTGCCACAGTTCAAAGACGAATTGTATTGGGTCCCTGGCAATGGGAAATCGATTAATCTCTGGCATGACAAAATTCTAGGGAAGACCCCTCCCCAAACTCCACGTTTGCAGGAGAGAATGGCCGCGCTGGGGATTAACATGCTATGGGACATATCCATTTGGGAGTCTGCATTGCCTAATCGATGGGCTAGCTGGAATATGCCGGACTGTCCTCTTGATCTAGACGCTGAGAAATTGCAACTTACCAACCAGCTGGCTGGGCTGGCACTGGTAGCCAAAACCAAGAGGGATCGTCGTGGCTGGGGGAGGCATACTGGCAGTTATTCAACGTCAGAGGGATATCAAAGATACACTGCAAATTATAATGTGCTTGTAAACCCACGTGTATGGAATAATCTCTGGAACTGCAGCACTCTACCAAAAATTGATATGTTCACTTGGTCGCTGATGCATGAGAGAGTGCTCACCGGCGAGAACTTGGAGAAAAGAGGAATTGACAGCCCCTTTTGATTCCCATTATGTACTGAAGCCTCAGAAAATATCAGACACTTATTTCTAAAATTCCCCTATAGTATTTCGGTTTGGGATGATGTGTTGAAGCTGTTGGGAGGTGGAGTACATTTTCCAGATACAATTCAGGCCTGTTTTACTAGTTGGGAAACTCTGTATCAAGGTGAGCTGAACCACAAAAATGGAGTTAGAGCCTGCTGGCTGAAACTCCCCAAGTTAATTTGCTGGTCCATATGGAATGAAAGAAATCACAGAATCTTTCAGGAGAAGGCTCAACCAGTATGGAAGATAGCTATCAAGGTTAATGCCCTACTCGGTGAGATGTCCTGCTGCAGCATCGATGCCATCCCACTGTCCTGCTGCAGCATAGATGTTTGATAGAGCCACATAAGGTGTGGATTTTTGGATATCCAATTCAATGAGGCATTCTGCAACAAATTCCCCTAGCTTTATATTCTTATGGATTCTACATGCAGCGATGAAAGAACTCCACACAATATAATCAGGTTTTATTGGCATTCTATTGATAAAGTTGTGTGCCGTATCCAAGTGCCCAGCTCGGTCGAAAGTGTCAACCATGCAAGCATAGTGCTCCATTGTGGGTGTAATCTGATGATAGTGACTCATGCAATTAAAGTATTGCAGGCCACTACGCCTGAATGGCAGAACTCCGACAGAACTCCGACAAAGGTAACATGATTCGGTGATATTCTACAGTGCTGCATTTGTTCGAAGAGCCTTAGGGCTTCCTTACCAAATCCATGCACACCATAGCCTACAATCTTTGTGATCCATTTTGTCAAACAAATCCACTCTTGATTACTTCTCATGGATCTCCAAGCCCTGTTCCAATGCTACCAGATCAGCACATGCTGCAATAACACTAGCAAGAGTCATTGAGTTTGGATTCATGTCATGCCTTTGCATTTCTTGGAAAAGCTTCAGGGCCTCTTCATTTCATCCATTATGTACATATCCTGCAATCATTGCATTACACGATTCCACATTTCATAGTGGCATTTTTTTAAAGAGCTTCAGAGCCTCATCAACACGGCCATCCTGTGCACATCCTGTAATCATTGCAATCCAAGAGACTAGATTCCTCTCGGGCATCTTCTCAAACAGTTTGTAAGCTTCATCAACATGCCCATTCTGAGCATAACCCAAAATCAATGATGTCGAAGAGATGGTATGGACATTCTAGTGTGTTTCAAATCAACTCAATTACATGTTTTTGTATGAATCAATGAATATTTATGTGAGGATTGGTAGTTAAATTACTATAAGTATCCAAGAGATGGTATAGTTGAAAGAGTGTGGTATGCAGGTATTGCATGGGTAACCTCTATCATGCACATCTTGTAATATATATTTTTTGTAACTTTAAAATGATCTTCCATGTTATCTTCACTCTCATGTTTGTGAATGTGTGCATATACTCTTTTAAACCAACAAGATTCAAGTTTTGCACATCCAGTTTCACTTTAGGTGTTATTTACATAAGTGCCATGGCATTATCTTTTCTCCAGAATTGTGTATAATGTTGTATTCTAGCACTTTTGGTTGGATGTGTACATTCATTTATAACGAAATTGTAGTTAGAGATGCATGTTAGATCCCCTTGCTACTACAACGATTGCTTAAGGGAAATTTTGCTCTTTGATCTACTTGGGGACAATAAGAAGTGTTGTAACTGTATCCTTGATCCAGTTGATGCCAGCAAGTATGTTTTGGCTATAAGTATGAGCTACACCTATGCAAAAGTCTAAAATTGTCAAATTCCTCACCTTGAGTTTGTCAAGGCTAGCTAAGCCATACTATGTTGCATATAATACTCACCTTGATCTGACCGTGGTGAGAAAGGAATTTTTTGTTGCAGGTTTGCATATTTCTTCTCACCTTGAGTTAGTCAGGTTTTTGCAAAAACATAAAAAAAAACATTGCTATTTTTGCAAATCAATCCCACCTACATTAAATTATGTATGCTGGTTTTCAGAAAAAATACCTCTGTTTGTTTAGGCTAAATTGTACACACCCTGCAATCATCGCAGTCCAACATAACACATTTCACTCGAGCATTTCATTAAAGAGCTTCACGGCCTTGTCGAAAATCCCATTCTTCACATATCCTTCAATCATGGCAGTCCATGGCACCACATTCCTTTCAGGCATCTTCTGAAAGAGCTTAATAGCCTCATCGAAATACCCATTTTGGGCTTACCCAGTAAACATACTATTCCATGAAACCAAATTTCATTCAGTCATTTTGTCAAACATTTTGCATGCAACTTCTACAAAACCACATTTTCCAACACATGTCTACAAAACCGTTTCCCAGAAAAAAATTGGATTGTACTTCACTTCTTATTATTTCATGATGAAATTCCTTGCCGTATTTAAAAGCCAACAAACTTGGACAGGCTGGGAGAATGCTGGCAAAGGTGAAGGAAATTGTCTGGATGCCCACTCTCCACATTCGATCAAACGGTGATAGCACTTCCTCATGCAGCCCACGCCTGCAATAAGCTGCGATCATGATAGTCCATAAGACAATGTTTCACTTTAGCAGTCCACCAAAAACCATGTGAGCATCGGCCAAAACTCCGCACTTGGCTCATCCTAGCAAAACCTTGTTCACTAAAAATGTGTCACCAGATTCATATCCTATGTGAATTATGTGGGAATGAACTTGTTTTCCTTCGAGGTAGAGCTTTTTTGTTTACACAGGCCTGCGATAAGATTGCATGAACAGAAAAATCTAGGAGAATTCCTCGGTTTTGCACGAGATGCAGAGTGTTGAGTGCATCTTTCAAATGGTTCCTCACACTAAATTTTCTATAGTCTTGATGCATATCGACAAAGGACAAGCATTCAGTTACATATCGCATTTCAAGAGAGGCTTTCATCCCTCCCCTTA
>LPNX010066025.1:2553-14211 GCA_001517045.1 Pseudotsuga menziesii | reverse complement strand
GAGGAGAACACCAAATCATTGATGACTGAGGAATGGCATTTCAAAATCTAACTGAGAAAGAGAATCATTCGTCTCAGCACTTGCAAATCATGGTAGCTCTTGACATTGAATCGATCTGTGGAATTTATCCAGATTACGGCTGAAGTTACACATAATCGTGTTGGTGGTGCGATGTACCCAGAGTTCTGTTGATTAGGGATTCATTTGAAGGTCGTTGTTCCAGAACAGAGTGTGCATTTATAAACGAGGGTATTTTCATACAAAGGATTCAGGAATCAGACGTTGTGCCATCAAATTCCTTTCAATATAAATTCTGGTAATGCTCGATGAATTCTTGTAATACTTAATGGTTTCCTGTAAGTTAGATTAATTCTCTGAATTTGCAGTTTTCTATCAATTAGTTGTTTGAGGATGCAAGTGTGCTCCAGATTTGGGGTTGTACTAAGTTGTAATCCAAGTTTACCCTTAATCCTCTTATAGGTAGTATTTAAACATGTAGACATTTTCCTACCATTGATGAGGGGTAGCAACCCGAAGCAGTGTGAACTAAAACCACTCTATTTCAAAGGGCAATTGTACTAGGTAGCTATTATGTCTATCCATTTTTATCCCTTGATCCTCTTACGGGTAGTATCCAAACACATAGATTTTGTCTAGCCATTAATGAGGGGTAGCATCCTATAACAGTGTGGATTAGAGGTCCAATCTATTTCAGTAGGGAACTACACCAGGTGGTTGCTACTCCGATGAGGAGCCTATATCATAGTTGTCACTTCAAAGGTATCTTTGTTTTATTAAACATTATGAAATCATATCCCTTATTCCTGATCCTCAATGAATATTACCTCCAAACCTCTAAACCTATGCATAGAAAGATAATTACGAAGACAATTTAGAACCCCATTCTCAGTGCATTAGCCCTAAAAGATTACTTTCATGCATAATAGAAAATACCATGGATTTAGTTTGTGCAACCCATAATCTATGCTAAAAACATTGTAATGGCACCCATATCCTGGTTGAAAGTGAAAGATTCCATTTACAAGACATGTGAGGTGATATAGAACCATGTGCATGTCCACTAGACATAAAGATCAATATTTTAGGGCCTACATCCTCGTTGTTTATTCCTAAACCTTACAAAGGCCCTAAGAACGATCCATGTCATTCGAAATATTATAACAACAATAATATGACCCATGTAGGAAAATTATTCACTCTACGTGGGACAATTATTCACTCTACCAGGAAATTGAACCAGTATGGGACTGGGGGACTCAGCCTGGTGTTGAGGGCCATTCTTTGAATGGAGGCACCTCGTCAGCTACCAAGAATTTGACCCAGTCCGGGACTAGGGGACTCATCCTGGGGTTGAGGGCCATTCTTTGAATGGAGGCACCTGGTTAGTTACCAAGAATTTGACCTAGTCTGGGACTAGGGGACTCAGCTTGGGGCTGAGGGCCATTCTCTGGGAGAATGGAGGCACCTGGTCAGTTACCAGGAATTTGACCCAGTTTGGGATTGGGGGTCTCAGCCTAGAGTTGAGTGGCATTCATTGAATGGAGGCACCTGGTCAACTACCAGTGTTGATTTTTCCTGAGCAACATTGAGAGCTATTCTCTTAAGAGAACGGGGACATCTGGTTAAGGACCAGGATATGGAACCAGTCTAGCGCTAGGGGACTCAACCTTGAGTTGAGTATCCATTTTGTTGAATGGATACATCTGGTCAGGGACCAGGATGTGGAACCAATGCAGTGCTGGGGGACTTAGCCTAGAGTTGTGTGACCATTCTGTTGAATGAAGACATCTGGTTAGGGACCAAGATGTGGAACCAGTCCAGCACTAGGCGACTCAACCTAGAACTAAGTGGCCATTCTTTGAATGGAGGCACCTGGTCAGTTAACAGGAAGATGACCCATTCTAGCACTGGGGGACTCAGCTTAAGGCTGAGGGCCATTATTCGGGAGAATGGAGGCGCTTGGTCTGTTACCAAGTATTTGACCTTGGGTCAAATTATGCAGCTTATGGTTGATGCACCTGGTCTGTTACGAGGATATAAATATAAGCCCCAGACCGAGTCTGGGCATGTGAGACACTTTGACCCTCGATCTGTGGGCTTTGTGATCTTCTCCAAGTCTTAGATACCCTTGGTTAAGACACCTATTACCCAATCTTGGTGTCACATAGAGTGTGAGATAAAAGCATTAGTAATTCTCTCTGTTTATGATGACGTACTTTGAGTGGGGATGAAGGACCACCTTGACCACTTGTTTTGAACATAGGGCACTTGAAGAAGGCTAAAGTAAAAATAAAAAATACATAAGGACCCTTAGTACCACTAAGGAGTCAAAGTGAAAGTGCAAAAATACCTTTAGTACCACTAAAGGTAAAAGTAAAAAAGATAAAATAATAAAATAATATTATTTTGTTCTTTTAAGTATTGGTCCAGTTACAAGTGATTCAAAGGATATAAAAGGAGATCAATCCATTTCATTTTGTTACACACACTTGCTCATGATCCTATAGCTACTCAAGGAAGATTTTCGCTCACATTGTGGAGGACATCTTTTGTGGTTATGTCCTAGCATGGAGGATTCTAGCTAGGGCACCCATTATTTTACAGTCTAATCCTAAACTAGGGTTCCACCATTAATGAACAATAGCAGAAACACCTTCTCTCTTTTCACAAGCTAAGATTTCTTCTAAACCCTCACATCACCTTCAGAATTCTCACGGGCAACCTTCTTCCCTCACGGGCAGTCTCGGTCTATTCACAGGCAGGCCAGATCTCCTGTCCAGGCACCTCCCTCTACCCTTTGTCACTCACAACAAGGCTTAGCAGGGCTTAGGCATGCTTCCAACACCCTTGGGCAACTGCCAACACCCTTGGGCAGGCTGGTACCACCCTCGGGCAGCCATAGTCTGCCTGCTACCACCCTCGGGCAGCGATAGTCTGCCTGCTATAGACTTCTGATAGGTAGCAGTGATGCTCGGGCAGGGTTTCAGGAAAGCAGTAGAGCTCAGGCAAGGAATATAGGGTCTGGGTAGGAAAAATAGCAACTTCGGGCAGGCTGACAGGGATTCATGCAGGGCAGACATACCTCCGGGCAGGAAGACAGGGCTTGGAAAGAGGGCTTGGGAAGTAGACAGAGAGTTCTGGGTAGTAGCAAGCTGTTTGGGCAGGCTGACTGGGATCACAGACAGGTTGACAGGGATCACACAGGGATATCGAACAAGTTCAGTCTCAGTCTAGGCAGAATAAATTTTGGACAACCATTCTCGAAGTTTCGGGCAGCTAGAAGAATTAGGGCAGAAAGCCCTAATCTGATTTTTGTATGAAATACATTTTCATAGATTTTTTATATGTGGTACAAACCCATTAGGGTTTGAGAATTATTGAGAAATTCAGTCATCTCATTTAAGAGATGAATTACTAATGCTTTTTGGGGGTTTTTGTCCTTTAAATTATTACTCGTGAAAAACTACTGTGTTCAATGCGTGTGATGTTGTTGATGTTTCTACTGCACTTGTCATTTGTTATCTTATAGTCTGCAAAATTTTAAGAATTCATGTTAATGCTAACATTCAACAACCAGGAATTTAACCTAGTCTGGGACTAGGATCTCAGTCTGGGGCTAAGGGATATTCTCCAGGAGAATGGAGGCACTTGGTCAATTACCAAGTATTTGACATTGAGTCATTTGATGCAGCCTGGGGATGAGGCACCTGGTCAGTTGCTAAGTCATCACCATAAGCCCTAGACCGGGTCTAGGCAAGTCATGCACTCCTCTCCTTGATCTATGGGCTATGAGACCTTCTCCAGGGACTAGATACCCCTGGTTGAGAAACCTAGCACCTGATCTTGATGGCATGAGGAGATCAAGATAAAGAATTTAGTAATTCTCCTTATTTACAAAGATGTACTTTGAGTGGGCATGAATGAACCACAGGGACCCTTGAGACAACTTGTTATGACCACAAAAATACTTAGAGGACCATTTAACCCTAGCCTTGGTCTATGAGACCATCAAGATAAGGACCAAGTGGCACAAGTCAAAACACCAAAAAGACCTTTGTACCACAAAAGATTAAAGTCAAAGGGTCAAAGATGAAAAAGAATTTAAACCCTAATGTCAACTCCTAATTATGTGGAACTAACTTAAATGTTGATGGACCATAAATAAAGGACATTTGCAATTCATCTCATAGACACAACACTTCAACACTTGACTGCTCCTCTACTCGCTGCTTGAGGTTGATAGAGATAATTTTGGTGGCTGGTGTTGTTTTTCTTCAACAGTGGCAACATTTATGCTTTCTTGGTTTCTCTTGTCACACTACAGTCACTATGGTGGTTACCGTTATACATAGCAGTTGTAATAACCCTCGATGGTGGTCTAGGGCTACAACAGGTCTCAGTGTGAAGCCTGTTGGCGGTCAACAAGCTCACGACAACACTAAAACTCTTTCCTTCTTCTCATTGGTACATTTCATGTGACCCTAACCAAACTAGGGTATGTTGCAACACCCTCGAGCCGTGCTAGGGCTGATCTACTGTGCACCCTAGCTCTTGTTGGGGATTCTACAACTCACGGGTGAAGTTTCCCTAGAGGGCTGGAAAGTTGTAAACTGATTGGAATGATTGGTATCTTTTCTACTTGAATTGCTGTGAATTTTGGGGCTAATTGAATTGAATTATTTTCATTGTTCCACTGATGTTTTACAAATTAATTTACAGCAGTCCTAAAGGAGGAACCTTCTTGAAAAAGGTGAGTTTCATACTTGCATTAATTGCTTGATGCAAATGAAATTTTCAACATTAAGGTTTTTAAGACTTTTTTTAATAAGGAAAACCTCATAGAGAAACCCAAGGGATACTTATGCATTTATGGATTGCATTCCTAATAAACCCATCGGCATAGGCTAGTGCATTCCTAATAAACAACTAATTTTTCTTTTGCCATTTTCCTTTTTTTAACAATCAATTTGTATTACTTTCCACGTTCTGGCATCCCTGTTTTTAGAAAATGAAACCTGATTTCTAGAAAATGCTGCCGATCTGGAGGCGTCCCCAACAATTGGAGATGTTTCCATCCCCCCTTTGGGGATGGGGAATATGTCCTTATGCTACATAGGACAATCGTAATATATCCTACAACATCCAAATGAAGATTCTACAATATGATTTTGTAGGGAACGTTAAAGTGCAGACATGGTTGAGCAAGATCAAGCTAGCTTTCCAATCACATGGTGTTCATAACCAAGAATTTAAGCTAAACATTGCACTTTAGCACCTTGAATGGCTGTCGCAGACATGGGGAGAAAGACAGATCTCTATTCTAAACACCTGAAAGGAGATCTCGGCGAGTTTGTAGATATAATAAACTATAGTCTCAATTGAAACTAGATATACACAGTGATTTGCAAGAAGCTAGGTTTTAGGAATAGTACCCATCTTGCCAAGTTCATATTAGCAACAACTCTGTTTACCATGTTTAACAACGGTTCAAAAGAAGAACCGTTGATATCATTGGTTAAGTGATCTAGCAGAGTACTACCTTTTGGAAGAATTGCACTCAGTAATTTTTTCCTACTTTTCCTACTTTTTTTTCTCTGAACTAAAACTAGCCTGCAGAAAGTAGATAGCTCTTTTAAGTAGGGTGTCACTAAAATACGATGCAAAATCTTCTGTAGTCTCATGTCTCCTTTAATCACACTGTACAATGTCAAAGATTTGGCAGTAGGCATACTCATCCTAGACTAGTTCATCAACAAAATCACCAAGTCTGGTGTACACTCTCTGCATTTTTGATACAAAATTTTCCCAAGAGTGATCATAATCCACCAAAAAACCTAATTCTTGAGTTGATAGCCATCCTTGTTTCCATATTGAAGTGGTAATAGGGTTCCCAAAATGATTCAACGTGAATTTACCAATACCTTGAAAGCACTAAATTAACTCTTATGGAACAAAAAAACATTATTACAGGCCATTGTATCATATACCCCTATCCTTACATGTGATCCATTGCCAATCTCCTAGGCCATAAAGCTCCCAATTAGAGGAAATTCCAGTGTCATGGATTTTCAATGGTTTGACATTATGAGGAAGAGCCTCTTATACCTGTTGTAGAAGAACTGATTCCAAATTTGCATTATGAGTTATAAAATAGTCCAACAATACCTAGGAAGTCCAAATCCAGTCATAAAGGTAATTTGATGGGGACCATCAAACTTCCAAAGGAATGAGGTCTTATCCATGTACATATTAGATCCATGTTGACATTGATACCATATAGGCAAGAGTTACAAAAGGAAGTTCTAGGAAGTTTCTTCTAAGCTTTAGCTTTTCTTGTTTTTGTGCTCTTAGTTCACTTGGAACAAAAAGAAAGAGCAAGTGAGGAAAACACAGAAAAGAAAGAAGAAAGGATTCAATCACAGTAGGATGCAGACCTGGACCGAGACTAGAATTAGTCACTAATGCCAATGCACAAGGCAGAGTGTAATGATATGTAATTGTGCTTTGTACAGTCATTCTCTCATGGAATAATTTTTCTTCCTTGGATGTTTTCTCTATTGTATAATGAATTAGATGCCTCAAACCCACTCAAAGTGTTGCATGATCCTTTTGAACTTTGCTTCCTGTCTTCCGTCAACTGCTTTGACCACGCTTCAACATTGGCCTCCCTTACAGCCTTCACATTTTCAGCCAGGTGGACACAAACAAATATATGACCTTTGTCTATGAACTGTAAAAGCAAAAAACAGTAAACTAAGTTAGCTAACAGGCAATGACAATTGATTCCCTACAATTGAAATCTTGTGGGTCCAACATTTACTTTTTAATGTACATAATGTATTTTAAAATATTAGCACAAGTACTCTAGTGCAAAGCAAGGACAAGTGGGGATGGAAAACGAACTTTCACAGAATTTCCAACAATATTTGTAATGATTTGTCGAAATCGCCCAGGGTCCCCAACAACGATATCTAGTACCTGATCTGAGACAAATACTGCAAGCTTCTCTCCACCAAAGAAAGGCAGTTGCACATACACATCCATTATTCAACTAGTTAGAAAATGTCAAAGGTACAAAATAAAAACTAGTATTGTACAAGAAATACACAAAATTGGGGAGTGGATTCAAATAGAAAATGGGCAGAGTGATAGGCACAGAAAGTCTTGTAATACTGCAATTGGTACATACCTCAATGCTCTTGCCACTAGTCTTCCCAGAAAATAAAGGAAGAACATAAATCCAAAATGGATCGCAAATCAAAGGGAACTTCCTCAAGCTCTAGCTTGCCTGACTCAATCTTGGCCTGATCAAGAACTTCATTTATTAGAGTTATGAGGGCTTTCCCTCTAGCTTTAGCAGTTTGGGCATAGTCCTGTTGAGTTGCATCAAGGTCAGTGTCCATAAGCATCTGCAGCATTCCTGAAATACTATCGTGGAAATATGTTAGCATCATGCCCTAAATGTTGTAAAAGAATATTGGAGATAAAAATTATATATCTAAGGCTCAAGGTGTAATTAAAATTAAACATGAAAGAAAGAATAGAATGGCATAGGACCAATATGCTTAACTTACAAGAACTAATGAAGTGTGAGATAAGCTGCCATTTACCTAGAACACCATTCATGGGAGTCCTGATCTCATGGGAAACAGTAGCAAGAAACTACAAGAACAATGGATAAAATGATAACAGGATTAGGAATTACTCTAGATCCAGTTATTCACAAATAAATTGACTAACCAAACTAGTTTGAGAAAATTAATCAAAAGGAAAACTGATTTGCATGAATAACTCAAGCAGGTTGAAGGAAGTTCTGAAAATATTCAAAGTGAAATACAAGAACTGTTCAATAATCATACTGCCAAGTACAATGCTATGCTGCTAGTGTATGCTTTTGAAAATAAACAACCTGAGATTTGGCGATATCTGCTGCTTCAGCCTGCTTTTTCAACTCCTCCATTTTACGAAAGTCTTTTTCCACTTTGGAAATGCGGTTTACTGCAGCATATATTATGTGACCAACTAACATATCAATCACAAGTATTCCAAGTGAAGTTGTTATTGCTGACCATGGAATTGCAGGGTTCTCATAAAACCTGCATTCAAAACATTTGCAGCAATCAAAACAGACTTAACCAAAAAAATCATTTGAGATAATCTTGCTGGTCGATGCTGATCGGAAATCCTATATTGGGCCTAAGAAGGATGTCTTTGTCTCGTCTCTTATTTTGGACGGCCTTACTCTTGGCTGGCACCAGAAGTATTTGGGACTGTCACAACCCAAATGTCCTTTCTGTTTTTGCAGGAAACTGCACCCTGAGCTTCAACCCCAAAACATAAAAAATCATTGGAAGAAAAACATGACTACAACTGTGGAGGGACACAAAGCTGAATGCAATTTAGACCAGG
The DNA here is from genome assembly GCA_001517045.1 of Pseudotsuga menziesii. Taxonomy (NCBI): domain Eukaryota; kingdom Viridiplantae; phylum Streptophyta; class Pinopsida; order Pinales; family Pinaceae; genus Pseudotsuga; species Pseudotsuga menziesii. The sequence continues at coordinate 5,781 of LPNX010066025.1, read as the reverse complement.
ATGATAAGATGGCTTGCACCAGAGTTAGAACACAAGAACAACAATAGTGGAACAAAACAAGTTGGAGAACATGAAAAACTCTTCTATGTTAAATTCAAATCTAAATGATGAAATTCGATGCTTTGTTTGATTTTGGGCCTCACAAGACTTTAATCTTAGAAAATTTAGTTCAGAGGTTGGGAATGAAGACCTGTAGCCATCCAAAGCCTTATCCATTGGGTTCTCTACATAAAGACACTAAATTGCAAAATGCAGGATCAAATTTGTCATCAATTAGTGCTTCATGGATGAGGTGGAATGTGATGACGTTCCATTGGACGTCTGTGTGATTTTGTTTGGCAGCCCCTACATGTGGGATAGTCATACTATTTTCCTAACAAGAGGTCAAAAGTATAGATTTTTCAAGAATGGAAATCCATTTCCCATGAGTGTGTATAAAGGAAAGCAAAAGATCTCTCATGTAACAACCAACCAACTGAAGAGATTGATAAATGTCAATAGAAATATTTTGATCTTGGTGTTGAAACCTAGAGCTGATGGGATGGGTCTAGAAGCAGGTACTTGAGGCGCAAGCCATACTAAGAGGCAGAGGAAGCAGTGGGAAATTTTAATAAATCAGTTCATGGAAGGTCTCCAGTAGCCCAAGGGGTTACCTCCAGAATGTGGGGTGCAGCATGAGATTCAATTACAAGTGTTCCAATTGCCAAATGTTGGTTTGTATAGACAGTCATTGTTGGAATTAGCAAAAGTCCAGAGACAAATCCAAGAATTACTTGATCAAGGAATCATAAGAGCAAATGCTTCACCTTGTGGAGCACCAATCACATCGGTTCTCGAGAAAGATGGGACTTGGCATATGTGTATTTCTTGACTATGGGGCACTTAACCATATAACAATCATGAATCACTATCTACTTTTGAGTTTTGATGACCTGCTTGATCAACTACAAAATGCAAAATAATTCACTAAGCCAGATCTTAGGCTCAGAGATTATCAGGTGTGGATTGAAGAAGAAGATATATGGAAAATCATATTCAAAACTAAGCAAGGAATTTATAAAGTGCTGGTTTTATTATTGGGACTCTGCAATGCCCTGACAAACTTCATAAGACTCATGAATGAAATCCTCCATCCATTTATAGATTCTTTAGTTGTGTATTTCAATGATATCTTTCTTTTAATGCAAGACATGGGAAGAGTGTATTCAGCACCTAAAGAAAGTGTTTGAAATAGTGCAAAATAATGGGTTGCTTCTAAACTTGAAGAAGTGTGAATTTTCTTATAAACATTTATTTATATTGGATTCGTTGTGGGTGATGGTGAATTGAGACTTGATCCTGCTAAGATCAAGGAATTACTGGAGTGGCCTAGACCCAATAATGTCACAGAGGTTTGGAGTTTTATCGGAGCTACTCACTATTTAAGAAAATTTATAGCATACTTTTCCAAAAGCACTACACCTCTGCATGCAGGGACATCTGGCAATAAGCCCTTCTCATAGGGAAAGAAACAAGAAACTTTCTTTGAGGAGTGGAACAACAAAATTAGCAGAGTTCCAGTGTTAGCATTGCCAAACCTGCAATTAGTTTCTCAAATTCAAACAGATGCCTCAGGGAATTCCTTCAGAGTAGTACTTATGCAAGGAGAGAAAGACCAGCATGCTACCATTCTAAGCTATTTTCTGGGGCACTATTGAACTATCCAACTTATGACGAGGAGTTATACACATTGGTCCAAACTGGGAAGAAATGGAAGCACTACATGTTGAGAAAGGAGACAGTGATCTATACAGATCATCAACCATTGCAGCACTTGCCAACTCATAGAAAAACAAAGCAGTGTTGCCATTTTAAGAGGATGGTCTTCCTGAATTAATTAAAAATTCAAATACAAGAAGGGGGTAACAAATAAAATTGATGGCATGTTATCCAGCCCAACAGTCAACAAGGTAGTAGTAGTAAGCACAGTCTTGCAATTGGAACCATTTACTCATGAAGAGTATAAAGGATTATGTCGCGGATGTTGTTTTCAAGGAAATTTACCAAGAGTGTAAGCAAGGAAGGAATTCCGAGTTTAATCTGATTTCTATCTTGAGAATGGACTATTATATTGAATGGGCAGATTGTCATCCCACAAGGAGATAATAGAATTTATCTGATATGAGAAGCCCACGCCTTGAAGGTAGCTGGTCATTTTGGTGTCAGCCAAATGGTATCCAATTTGCAAAAGTATGCATATTGGCCGAAATTGCATAATGATGTTGAAAAGTGCACCAGAGGTTGTAAACTGTGTTGCATCAGCAACCTAAGCAACTGTAAGCTAGGAATGTGTACACCCTTGCTAGTGCCTAGTTGACCTTTGTAAAGCATATCTATGGATTTCATTAGTGGTTTGATCAAAACTCATAAAAAAACATGATTATTTGTTTTTGTGATCATGAACGTTAGTGTGCAAGCACTTTGCTAGAAAGTTCATCTTCTTGATTGTTTCCTAAAGAAATCCCTGCCATAGTAGCAAGATTTGAATATTAATATGAATCCCAGGTATTTCCAATGAAAATGTTCAACCAAACAAACACGTTTGTGATTTAGTCAGACACACATGAGAAATGTCAAAGAAGGCTGATCGGCTCCATGAAAGTGAGGTGTCATTGATGCACCTTCCAAGGTTCAAATCTTGCCAAAGACAATTGACCCTCATGGGCCACTTGTGATAGTGCTAGTGCTTATGCTTTTGTTTGTAGATGGGGACAAGTGCAAGTCACAAGTGACTTTGGCAGAATAGATACCCCTCAACAGTGTCTGCTTAGCCAAAGGATGCTCTCATAGCCTGTGAGACCCTTTTTGCCACATTGTACTATCTGACATCAAATAGTTGCTACTTGTTGGGGTTCATTGAAAGCATATCAATCAAAAAACAAAAAACAAGAGAAAGGTAAACCAAGTACTAACTAGATCAATCAGAATGTCCAAAAATATTAATCGAATGTTCAAAGTCAATTATCTAAAACAATGTTTGATAAGAAAATTCAATATCTAGAACGTTGTTTATAACAAACTCACACGTTTTGAGAGAAGGGGGCAGAATTATAGGACATAAACATAAAATGTCTGGCTAGTTGAGTCAGACTACAATAAGTAGTGAGTTGCATCATGTAGGATCATTTGTACTCATCGTTGTCATCAACAAATTTATGACATTATCTCCATCTCATAGGTATGTGAGGT
>LPNX010066016.1:48254-89502 GCA_001517045.1 Pseudotsuga menziesii | reverse complement strand
CCCAGGAATGGACATGAATGAGCTCATGTGCCTGTTGGGGAAGGCATGAAGAATATGAAAGTTTCCTTAATGGAACCTGAATTGTCATGCCAATTGGGTAATTATCTAACTGATTTTGATGCCTATATTATGCTTGGTCTGATAGAATTTCAATGGTGCATTTCACAGGTGAGAAAAGTGAAACCAGGTGGTGCCCGTTGATTATGGCAGCAGATCAAAAGTCGTTGGACTTGGCTGGAAGTCTCCTTAAAATGATTGCCAAGACCCAGGAGAATCTTGGGGAGATGCTCAAAATATAGAGAAGGCAGAGTGAAATGAACCACCAGATTTTGCAAGACTCTATTGGTTGGCAAAGGGAGGTGAAAAGCCTTCTGAGAGCAGTCGGCAAAGGAAAGGAAGGTGGATCAGCAATGGGACATTCGTCCAAGCGATCCGATAGGAAACGGTCCAGGCATGAAGACTCAAAGGAAATTGAGCAGGTAAAGATGAAGCAGCCAGTGAAATGCTGGAGATGTGGAGGACATCATTTACATCAGGACTGTCGAATGAGGGAACATGATGAGGGCAATAGCCACAAAGTTCCTAGACTTCAGGATCAGCTGGAAGCTGTAAATCAGCAGGAAAAGTCCATGGAAGCCGAAAGGCTTGGTCTTGAACGTTCAAAGTAGATGATTGAACGTGGAACAGATCTGCAATTTTGAAATTTTGATGTGCAATTGTATATGTATTGTATATATGTAATGGAACACCGAGGGTGGTGTTATTCCAAGGGGGAGGGGAATGTAATGTCCCCGGTTTTTACCCCATTTGCATGATGTATATATTGTAATTAATCGTGGTGAGGAGCTAAAGGCAAAAGCCCTGCCATCGATTTGGTTGTGTATGTTTGGCAATGGGGATAGTTGCCGATGGTTTATTGTGCCATTTGGCACATTATAATTCGGCATCATGTAAACACGCACATCAATTAAACTAAAACCACAACCATCTATGGCAGTGCAACGTTAAATGAAAAGGGCATGGTTCCAAAGGATAAGGGGTGGGGAATGTCAAACCTTGGTTATGGGAAAAACCCATGTTTCACCACCTATGTTGTTGTCACCTTTTGTCTCATCCAACCTTGTCAACCTCTTTAAAGCTTCAGCTGGTGGTTGGGGAGTTATGGCTGAGTGGCTGAGGGCATTTATTGCTGGATAAAACGTGGGTAAAGAGGCAAGCAATTCCTCCATCTTCCACACGACTCCATTCTCCCCAGGATCAGTTTCTCTCATGGCTGTTCTATTTTTCCTCACACAGAGGTCTGTTCGTCCTCCTTATGGCCTATTGATTCATGCGCAGAGAGAGAGAGAGAGAGACTATTTTCCCCTCAAGCGCAGGCTGGAATCTTCATGCAGAAATCGGGTATGTCTTTCCCGTGTATTTTTCTTTTGGGTGCGAGCTTTTCCTCACTCACAGACTGTTGAGGTCGATTTTCCCATGAGAGAGCCGTGCTCAATGTTTCTGTTTTGGGGCGGTTGTCTTCCCCATGTTTTTTGTTGGCCGTGGTGTCCAATTTCATCTTGGACCACTGTGTATTCGTGGTAAGCCGTTTTCCACTGGGGTCTGCGTTTGGGTTTCCATGGTTATGCTGGGAACGCTGTTTATTAACCTTCGTGGGCTGTGATTGGTTCCCATCACTCATTGTGAGTTTGGGGTGTTGAATTTCCCTAGTTTTGGTTGCGGTGGATGCAATCATCTTTTGGGTGTTGTGGCTGAGTTGTTTTGGCCACGTTAGGGCCAAGAACAACTCAGCAGTGTGGTTGGATTTGAGCTGTGTCTCACCCTTGGCTTGGTATCTTTCCCTGGTTGTTTTTCCTCCTTCACAGAGCTGTGAAGGTATTGTTGCTGCGTGTATGCAGTGGTTGGCCTTTGGGCTGCGTTGGCTTGGCTGATTTGTGGACAGCCTGATAAACCCAACGGTGCTTGCCTGCTGTTGTGTGTCCCCTTGGCTATGTGTAAGCCTGCATTGTCCCTTAGTCCTTGAGGAATCATGCCCGGCTCGGGGGTGGCAGCGTTGCTGAGAGATTGATGAGCATGCTAGCCTATGGTTGGGTGGAACATTGCAGCGACGTAGCTGGTTTTGGGTTAATTCTTCATCAAAATATAAGTACTGCCGGTTACTTCATCTCTGTAATTTATATTGATGATTAAATGCTGGAATGTCTATGTTTGCTTCCGCTGATTGTTTGAAGGACTGTGCATCCTTGTATGATGAATTATGCCTGTTGTTTAGGTTTTAATTTTAGCATTGATCTCCTCTGTTTTATGTTCATGGACTGTTTGCCCAGTTGTGTTGATGATCATAGCGTCCTCTTCGCTGGTTGAGGTACGGGGACGTGACAAACATGTATCCATACTTGTAATTCAAAATCGCGCATGTATCATTGCTATTTTTGGCATGGAAATGATGAGGTCATATGCAAGAATGAGTATCATCAAGTTTGTCTACACAGAGAGCATTGGGTCCTTGTGCATACCACATATTTTGCACCTTTGTTGAATTTCCCTCCACGCGATAATCCAACCGGAGGAACTATGATTTCAAGAGTAGACTCTTGAATTTCCATCGGTACTCAGGATAAGTCTCCTTAGATGGTATTCTTCGAGATCAGATGCCATGAAAGTAATCCCATCACTTATGATGATAGCACCAATTGTGTTCATGCCTGCATTGGAAATAATTAGTTCACCTCCACCACCACCAACCGCATATTGTTGCATTGGCAATAATAAATTCGCCTATCACCCATATGCTCATGAAACTAACATTTTTTAGGTCTTGTAATAGACAACCACTTATGTGTGACCAATGCTTATTTCTTATAGTGTTAATTACACTTGTTTATGTAAGCATGACAATTGTTTTATGTATAGTACACCATAAATCTTATATCAAAATCTAATGCTCATGGTATCGCTAAAAAAACACATCCAATTATCCATGTTATAATAGCTCTCTTGTAATTGATAAAATTGGCATGCCAACCATTTCGAGTGATCAAATTGAGCTATCGATGATAATTTTATACATATAATATAAATGCACTAAGTAACTCATTTCTAGGAATGATAGGATTTGGTTTAAGTGTTTGGTGTTTATAAGGCTAAGCTTGTAACCACCTCTTTAATTACATTTGATCACTATTTCTTATATATATATATATATATATGTGTGTGTGTAATTGATTTTGTTTCTAATTAAAATATATCACAATTTTCATTTCATGAATAAATAAATTACATTCCATATGTGTAGTATACGTCTTGGAAAAACCTCTAACTAGGGTATACATTATCTATAAAAACTCATAATATAATAAAAAATACATATATAAACATCACAACTTCATTAAAAACAAATGCAAAGAACATCATGTAAGGATTTGATTACTAGCTTAAAAATACTATAACTAATGTTCTTTTAGAAATCTCATTGCTTTCATGTTTAGCTCCTTCTAAAAGAGATTTACGCTATGAAATTTATATTTTAATGAAGGCTATCCAAGAAAATAGTTGAGAATTAGCAATTTTCCACTCAACTATGGGTATGTAATGCAATTAAGGAAAATTTAAAAGGCTAATTTCTTCATTGAGATATTTTCCATGTTAATAATAGGGTCATATTTTTGTGAACAACCTCATTTGAGATAAAGAGCAAAGTATGTTAAGACTTAGAATATATTTCCATGAATTAGAACTCACAATCAATGTGAGATAAAATTGTTTAAAGTCATAACAATTATTCCAAGATGCCAAATATGTGATACCTAAATGCTTATATCTTGTCTTAATATTCATTAACACCTCAATAACAATAAGTTTTGTTTTATTGTTAGCTTCTCCTTCAACTTCAATTATAAAACCTTTTGAAACACTATGTTCACTATTCAAGAAAAATGGTGTTGCATGGAAAGTAGATGCATATAATACTTATAAAAAATAATAATTATAATCAAATATGTTAGAGAAAATATGTACTAATTTAAATTTGTATTATCTATCTAACTTTTTTTTAATAGAAGAGGAGACTTATATACATAACTAATATAAAACTTTTATATAAAAAGATAAAAAGATAAATACCAAATTATACATTAAAAAGAATAATATTACTTCAAAGATATAATGTAAAAAGAATTATCTTAACAATAAACAAAATTAAGTTTTTACATATCTATATCTGCATAAATTATAAATTCTATAAAATCAAGTTTACATAAATTGTGAGTTTTATGGAATGCAATTAGATAATATATAATGTTTTAAATAAAAATAATTACACTTCAAACTATTAATGAAAATAAATCACACTTCAAGCTATTCATTTTCAATAATACTTAATATACTATGAATATTCATATTCATTATGATATTCATTAGTTAATAGTTAAATAAATATATAATTTATTCAATTTAGTAATTAAATTTTTTCTTTTTATTAATATTCATAAGATATTATATCTTAAAATCTTGTCAATCACATAAAAACTAAAAACTAAATAAATTAATAAATAAACAAACTCAAAATTAAATTTAAAAAAAAAATCCTCATTTTATTGCCACAAATACATTTTATGGCCAAAATACAGATGGTCCAACATTTAAAAAAAAAGCACTCTTCGTGATATTGGAGTTTTTATGGGACACTAAGTTGGAGATTCACTCGCTTACGACCCTTCCATTTTTTGTTAGGTGGGGTAAACTCTAACTAAAAATCCTCCACCTTCCAGTGGTTTTGGTTTTTTTTCAGCTAGATGTTTGGTTTATTTTCTTGCAACCATTTTAGATAGGTCATTGTATTCATTATTTGCTACAATTTCAGTGACGGAGATTGCCATCCTAGCAGTTTTTATATGTTTCAAAGAAACCCAAATGCTCCAAATTAGGATTTAAACAATGTAGATTTCAAATTTTACACATATGTTGTTCACCAAAATCCTTCTATGCAAGGTGAATTGGTTGTGGCATTCCAATCTTGACTTTTCTATAATTGGTCATTTTCTATTTATTTGATGATTCAGTTTCCCTTGATATCAACTTTTTTTTAATATTTATGCACATTATACAATTTCTTCTTTGTAGAAAAAGAATGAACATTCAACCGGCGTTGATGAATAGAATTTCCAGACTATCCATTGGGTTTATTCTTCATAATACATTAAATATCACCGATACTTGGCAATGCATCTCATTGAATCCATAATTGTAGAGGGATCTTCCCCTTGCAAAATAAGAATGGAAGCAATCAAAATTTTTGTTCATCTTTGATTTTCGTAAGGCCTGGTTTTGGAAAATCACAAGGAATTTCCATTCATCTTTGATTTTTGTAAGGCTTGGTTTTGGAAAATCACAAGGAATTAATGAAACTCTGCCAGTCTACAGTCAAGAGGATCATACCTTCGTATCCTGTGAGTATATATAACCCATGTCAGATTTTAATTTTGGTTTCTCTAGTTTATTCATTCAGTGGATTGGATTTAACCATATAGATTCTATAATTTTGATCTCGATTCCTTTTCAGTGAGATCTCATAGTTTCTACTGCAATTTAATAGGAATTTTCTTGATAATAGGTATCAGTGTTTCTCCAGTGTATGTCAATGAAAGTATGTTGTCACTATTGAAGAGAGATTATAGATGCGACAAGCGTACGTATTCTCACTTTGGTTAAATACCAAAGCAATGTCCCTTGGGAATCGTTGCTTTACCAGCAGGATGGGCCTGGTGAAGTAGAACAAGCGGAGACCAGTGGAAACTATCTAGGACCAGTAGACAATTCACGCTATACACACATAGTAAAAGGTCATTGATGGGAAGGGGACACCTGCAGAAACCAGTGGACAACAAATGGAAAACAATGGACAATGCCCAGCTATGGAGGAAGACACGTGGATAAATGTTATTCGCTAGATAGACGACGAAGTGAACATTGTTTATAAAGCGAACTTCATATAGAAAAATGCCTACGGTGTAACAAGGATTCTATCTTCTGGATATCCATGCTTCTAATCCACTCAATTTCCTTGCATAGAGATGAACCAACAACCAAGGTTGTCCAATTTCGGAAGGGATCCATTTATAATAATCTCTATCAAGAAAGTAGCAGGGTAGTTATTCCTGTTTTCCCCATTGCTAAATGCAGTGGAACTATTGCAAAGGGTAACGTTCTGCAGTGGATGTAGGAAATCTTTTCCAGAATTTATATTTCCAGATTAACCACTTGTCACAGTGACAACTGTATACCACAAACCCGAAAGAGGATGACCAAAGACCAAAGATGTGTGGACCAAGAAATAGTATTAATGAAAGTCTATTTCTTCGGAGCAATCAGAAATACAGAGTAGCCTTGCTTTACCTATAAAGCTAGAGCCATGGACTGTCAAAAGCAATTTCATTCGTTTTATTTTTGTAGAAAATTCTCCACGAATTGCAGCTCTTTCTAATTGTATATTCTAATGTTATCCTTTTGTGGATTTTATGTGCTGTAATAAGAACTTGCATTGAGTCGGTCATCATCATCATAATTAACATTTTTGCTACCAGAAGAAGTTGCTTCAAATATTATTGAATTTGTTAGATCCTGTGGGTTGGGCCGGAAAAAATAGCTTCACATATTTTTGAATTTGTTACATCCAGTGGGTTGGGTAAAGTAGTTGGTAATGAGAATTGTAAGCAGTAGGCCACAAAATCAAGTCTCACAAGTTACCTTTGTGAATATTGTGGACCTCACTTAATATCTTAGCCAGGTTAAATTGTCAAAAATGCAACCTAACGGCGCACATATATATATAATTTGTTAATTTTAGGTTTGCATCTATTCATTCAAAGTTCCTTTAAATCTAATAAGGGAATTTAAATGTATTAAGGAAATTTAACATAAACAAATTTCCCCAAAGCACTTCTTCACACTCTGTCAGTTTTGTTTTGAGTATAGCTTTCCCCAATTGATGCCAAGGGGACCATATTATGAATTTTTTTACTAACATTTATTATCAAAAGCTTACTTGGAATATGCTTTTTAGTTTCCTGAAATTAAAAATTCTCCATAATTAAAAATTCATGATCAGAACATAATGCACCAAAACAATAATATAAAACTTTCCAAGGATGTGAGTATAAAACTCCTCTTTCACATTTTTATTATATTGATTTACACATTGGTGAACATTATCCCCATTCGTATAAGTCCCAATTTCCCCAAAAAGAGACCAGTACGGTAAGATATAACAAGAGCTGTTGTAATTCTCTTCTTCCACTTAATAGATATTGCAGAAAAAGAGAAAATCCATGTAACATCATCTCTAATCACCAATCCAATGGGGCATGCTAAACCTTATGAATGATTAGTTAACTTTTGTATTATCTACAATTCCATGCCCACGATATACAAAACACAATGAATTTATCATATTGCCATTTGCTAAGATGAGCTATAAATAATGAGAATTTTCTCATTTGTTGCTATAAAGAATTACAATATAGAAGACAACAAGAACAAGAAACAATAACCCAAATTTATGGCAAGCTCTTTCAGTGTTCTGGATGGTGCGCTTCCATTGCTATTCAGCTTTGAAGAGTCAATGGACTTGCCTTCACCAGAAGTTGTTGAGACATTAACAGTTGTGGAGCCTGAAGTTTTCCAAGGAAATTCAATCACAATTAAATCTTAAATGCATTTGACCCTCAACTAGAGCAACTACAAACAAAGCAAGGCAACAACATGTAGAGTCAAATAGTCTAACACTATGATTTTCCTATTGACTTATGGCAGTATAAACAGTGCAGATATAGCCATGTAACATGTAAACCTAGGAACAAAACTGTAGGTTCCTGAATGATTGCACTTTGGGCAAATGAAAACACAACCATAATGTAAGCATATATATAGACTAGTTCTTATGTGCAAGATTTATTTAGCAAGCAAAATGAATAGAACTCAAGCACTACAATATAAATTCAATATTGCATCACATTATTGACTAAGCATCAAGAATAGGTCTCTGAGACTGTAGATATGAGACTAATTTGGCAAACATACAGATGTTACGAGGAAAATGATTTCATATACTCAAAACAGATCCAGAAATAGAAACTTACAATCAAAGCTGGTCCAGCCTATCCGCTGATTTTCTAGGTCATACACAAAAACTTTGTCTTTTAGAACAAGATCTGCAAGGTAAAAGAAATATTTCAGTTCATGATACTATCAAGAAATTTATAGGAATTTAAGCCAGTTAATATTAATATTTAAGTTTTAATGAAATCATCTCATGTAACCATTGTTCCACCAAGTTTAAGGGATGCAGAGACATGAGGACATGGGGATGCATCAATGGGACATGTGGAGAGATCCCCCAAATTTCAGGGGATGTTAGGATCCCTAGCATAGGGGGTTTTCCCAAAATATCAAATATATAAAAAAGATAAAACACAACAAATCCTAAATTTAAAACATAACAGAACTTTTTATGCATAATTGATCACACAATTATACAATTGAAACTGTAACAATGTTCATGATCCAATTAGCACTTACACAATTTGAAAACTGGTATTCAAAATAGGAGAATCATTGTATTTCTCATTTTAAATGAAAATGAAATATAATAATCCACCATCATTTAAAAATAAAAGAGTCAAAATTGTCGTAACAAAAAATAACCCAAAAAAAAGAAATGGAACAAGCTCAAACCACTAGCCATGCTCAATAAGCGTCCGACTGGTCCTCTACATCTGTGCCACAGGGAACTATCAACATCATCTACAGGAATGTGAAGACAACCAACCCATAGTTCAAATCTAGCTGTTGTTTTAACTTTTCCAGCTAAAGGAACGAGAAAAGGTTTATCCTTTTCCAAGTTCTCACTAAAAGAATGCTTGTTGGACCTGAAGCATTTGGAATATGGTAGAAAACCTCTGTTGTCCACATTTTTCTGTACTTTAAAGCTTATTCACAAAATTCCAACTTCAACCTCCTCAATATAATATACAAAAACTATTATGTTGTAGGTGAGAAACAACAAAATCTAGGATTTGGTAGAACTATATAGAGAGGAAAAGGCAAGGTGAGGGTGGTGAGTCCCCATCCTTGCTTCAAAGAAAAATTGTATGTTTTCTGTGGTTTTTAATTATGTGCATTTATGTACACTAGGGGTATAGACCAAGTGGAAATAGAGTGTACTGTTAGGGCACTACTTGCAACATCATGGGTTCAAATCTTGGCTAGCCCGTGCTCCATGATGGGGGGCTGTGTGGATGCACCTAGAGGTATAGTGGTAGCAGATGGGAATCAACCCCATGTATCATGAGTACTAGCCCCACCCCAATTGTCAATTCCCCTAGTAAATAAAAATTATGTGTTTTTATGAGGGTGTGCCCTTGTAGAGTCTCCCAAATAAATGGAGCTCAAAACGTTTTTCTTCTTCTGATGATGATGGTGGTGGAATCCCACACATAAGGATAATATTATAATATTGCTCACTCATTGGGCACACAAAATATAGAATTGGTTTTCTTAGTGATAATTCAATGGCCAACTCACAAGTTCCCAATGAGTCAAATCACCGACTTGATGCTAGCTAGCATTAGGAACTCAAATCATTTTACTTTCTTTTCCCATTACAAAAGTGGGGAATTACAATTTCCAAAGAGATGTTACAATTACTTCATCTGCAATTTTTTTTAATCCCAACCAACCAACATAGCAACAAAACCATCTGAGAGCCCTCCTCAACACACAAGGTAACATCACTCATAACGAGCGAGTAATCCGAGGACCTTAGAATTAATGAGGAAAGAAACTTTGGGCATGTGATGGAGCTATAAGAAAATAGTGTCTGGGATATTTGCTATCTATTTTACACGCAAACAACCAATTAGAGTTGGAAACCCACACAGTGTTAGTTCACTGTTAGGCTAAACTTTTCCCAAATTATCTATATTTCCAACTACCCTTTCTAAGTTTTGGGCAGAAGCACTTATTTGGCTTTGCTTTTTGTTATTTTTTGTTGTTGCAGAAGAGATGGAGTCTACCTCTTGTGTTGTAGAATGAATTGGAGTCCCCAACTATGGAAACTCATTGGTTGTCAGTTTCCCTATGCCTTTATTGCTATTAGGATTTACTAGAACATAGGCATGAAATCCCCAGATTCCACATGAAAATGCTGTGTCATCCTAACTCAAGAAGGAGAAAAAGGAAGTGCATTTTCACAGAATATACCCTATCGTTTTAACTCCACTTAGAACACATGCATATAAGCACACATGCATACAAGACATTCAAGAAACTCTAAACTCATTCTTCACTGAGGGTTTTACTTACCGAGGCCTATCTTGTGCGAAGAACTTGGGTTGCAGAAGGGTATTCGTGGACCATAAATAGTTCGAAACTTAGATCTGCAAGGAACAGAGAGAGAAGATACATAAACTCAAACAAAGTTCTTCCCATAACTTGAACAACAAGCTTCCCCCATTAATGAGACACCCACATCCATTCCTGGACAAGATAATTAACAAATATATTTATATTCAAGAATGCCGAAACAAATTTACATGGAGTAAATTCTATGTATAAAAGTGTATTTAGAGAACTAAGGACTATTCCATGAAAGTAAAATAATTTGGAAATTCAGAAGTCATTGTCGTTGTATAGAAACTTGAAATACCCTTTAAATAATTAGAAAAACAAATATTAAAACAAGAAAAAACATAAACCAACATTTTTCTTTACCTGTTTAATTTCAAAACAAAAAATTCTTCAAAGAAAACGCATTGTACATGTGAATATCAAGATCAACCATCAATGGAAACAAGGTCACCCTGAAAATGGATACTGCCAATAAGAGTTTAGAAACAACTTACAAAATTGCTAGTATATAGACAGACCATGGCAAACAAGTCACTATCTGGATACATGATCCAAGACCACCTTATAATATGATGTTCTGTTCGAAGAAAAGATTCAATATCTAAAATACAACAAAAGTAGAGGGAATTGTTGAAGCAGGTTGTGAATAGGTATTTTCTTTTCAATTTTGAATATGCCTCCTCAGCTTCCTACTGAAGATCTTGCAGGATTCGATGCTTAAATCCACAGTTGCAGATAGTGACATGAAAAATGTAGCCTCCTCTACACAAGTTACATGCCTCATAGCCAATTGCACCATAGGCTTGCTACTCTTACCTTCACCTTGTACATGACAGTTAATTACAAATCCTCCTAAGAGTTGCAGACCAAAATTGAATGCAAAATCGCCACTGCTATGAGGACTTGGAATTGGATATTCTAAAATTATCACTTTTGATGTGTCAATTAGAAACTCTCCACCCTTGTGAGCATTAATACAGGTCTCTGAAAAAAAAATTTCATTACTTACTCGTGCTACACCACCAAGCTCTGCAACAAGCTGAAACCTGCACCCAATGTAATCCTTCCCACCTTGCTCTCTCCATGCTTCCATCCTACCCCACAGCTGCCAGGTATCAACACCATGCATTTTGTGACGAATGCCTCATTACTTCTCACAGTCTACTCTGATTATTTGTCTTCTACTGGAAAGCAACTGCAATGCCCCAGTGGAGAAGGAGATCCATCTCAGCTGTTGGCATTAGCTAAGTTGCAGGTATAATAATTGTAAATCCCATGATGGGCTAAAAACCTCCTTATCAGGAAGATAGATTAATGAGTCCAAGATCTAAAAATCCTTAATTCCTATTTAGTCCTTTGGCTAAAACGACGTTCTTGTAGGTTGATTACATACTCGGTGACAATCCAAGAGCTACAAGCTACATGGTGGGATATAGTCCAAACTATCCTTGCCAAGTCCATCATAGATCTTCCTCCATTGCATCATACAAACAGGATTCATCATTTGTGAGTTGCAAAGGAGGATACGCCACATGGTTCAACCACCAAGGAAATGATCTGAATATTTTAGTTGGTGCTATTGTTGGAGGACCTGATCATAATGATAACTTTGTAGATGCAAGAGACAACTATGAGCAAACAGAACTTGCAACCTACAACAATGGCCCAATGGTCGGAATTTTAGCTAGACTTCAAGGTGGAAATGCTGGAGACAACCAGCTTCTCCCACATATTATTGTTTTATAGGATGAAATTAATTTGGTTTCAGTTTGTTTCAGTGATGTTGATGGTGATGCTTTTAATGGTTGTTCTTCTGGCAGTGACTGTGCCAAAGCCTGGATCAGATTCAAGATCTTCTGCTCCAACTACAGTTCCAAAGCCAAAGCCAAAGCCCTCTCCTGCACCTAAACAGAGTTCTCTTCCTACTTCCCCACAGAGTAAGTCCTCTGAATCCTAAATTTTGGCCACCACAATTCAACTTCAGCAGGAATGAGTCAGGGGTAAAAATAATGTAGTGCCACATAATTAAACAGACTCAATCCTGGACAAATAGGGGAAAATCAATGAAAGTTTTGGATTTCGAAATTAAAGCTATATTAAAAATAACATATTAGTTCATCCAATTCTTATAAGCAGGTAGGTTTTCCAACGGATGTACCCAATTAACAACATATATAATTTACCAAACCACACTGTGGAGCCCTACTATTGATTCAGGGGTTTTGAATTATTCTAAGCTATACGAGAATGGCGGTTTAATTGCCGGGCCAGCTGCGGTGCCCGATTCTTTAAATGGCAGTTTTGTAGAAATTAATGAATGGCTTGCAGAGGGCAGAAGATATGACAACACCCAGACAAGCCTACAAGATTGACACTAACAACAAATTTGCAATAGAAATGAAATTGCACAGAATGAAATCTAGGAGCAGTGGAAAAACAAAGTACCTGTGTTTTTTTCCTCTTCTTTGGATCTTTGAATCATAATTCCTGTAACTAGAAACAATGCAACTTCTCTGTGCAAACCCACATAAAATAAATGTGACTAGTAAACACCATTTATGCAGCAGGGAGGGGCGGTTGCCATGACAAGATGTTCAACCACCTCCTCCATGAATAACAAGCTATCTAATAAATTCAGAATAAATTCCAAAGTGAGAAAAAAACACTTCATGTTTTGGACGGGCTCTTTCACAGGACAGGCTCTCCAGAAATTGCCCATGGCACTCACAATTAAGTTGCAATGTCAAAATGACTCAAAGCATGCTCTTGTCAACATGTATTTATCTGTCAAAGCAAACCTTTAAGTTTCCAGTTATGTATTGATATGAAATATGTTACAATATAAAAGTAGAGATTGCTACTTAGCCTGACAAATGAAAATATTAGATACTTGCCAGGGTCAGCAAGCAACAAATATAGTGGACCAATGTACATTATGAGAGATTTATACTATATAGTTACAAAAATATTAAATTTTGTTTGGTCTAGCTTAAAGGCATATAAGTCCCTAGAATTTTATCCCACGTTACAAAGAAAGGTTGTTCAAAGTTGAACTTAGCACCATACAACTGATGATGAATGTCATGATATGTTGTATTATTTTGAAATAAGATATGCAATGGATTTCCAGGTAGCCAAAGGCCACACTGATCATCAACTATTTTAATTGTTGAAAAGGAGAAAAATAATATTGATGTTCAAGGGGTCATCGCTAAAAAAATAAATGACATGGCACCACCAATAGTGTCTAGAAGCAATCCTTCCAGTGAATGATTATACAGTGCTCCAAAAGCATATGACACTATAAGCTTATGATGCTGTGAATGAATGTACCGATACATTAACTTGTTGTGGTGCATATAACGGTGAAGAAAGTATTTCCATGTGTCCATGACCAGCATTGCTATTATAAATTGTCTTGCTTGTACCATAAGTGAAGGTTGTGAAATTGTGCCCGCTTCAACTGTATTGCAGGTAACTTGTTTTCCACTCAAACAACAAATGTTCTGCTAAGTTTTTCATTAAATGCACAAAATCATGTGCTAAATAACAAGTGCAAATAACTAATTTGGAAACACAATAATATAAAGACAATTGTAACCTTACTAAGTACTTTGCTAAATTTCTTGTCAAAGGCAAAGTCATAAACCCACTAATAATTGCAAATGTAAGGACACAAAAAATAATAACGAAAAATAAAAATCTTACACTTAGCAATCACGTGCTAATGTCACCATGATCTTACATTATAGATACTAATTTTTAAGTATAAAGGCTAAAATCTAATCCTCCCTGCTTTACGGGGTTCACAAGCCACTTGTGCAGTCATAAGCAAACACACCAAACACATCCCTCAAATATATATTTTGATTTTTGCACAAGTTTCCAGAGTACAAAGAAATAGGGGCCCCAGTTTTTGAATTTAGGTGTAAGTGAACATTGAGGTAATTCAGATATACGAAAAAAAATAATTTTTTCAGAAACAGAACTGAAGTTTACATCCATAGGATTCAACACTAATTATGTGAAAATCAGAAAATATGAAACAAGAGTAAAAATTGAGAAAGCTGGAAATTTGAGAAAATGATGTTGTAACTATTTGGTTTACAGCTCTTAAAGATCCATTGTTGGCCACCACTCACAACTCCCTACCAAAAACCGACTCTCAAAATTACTCTCTAGACAGATTCATGCTATAAATGATGGGACATGGAAAGTGAAAATCAGACCAGCATCAAAGGCACAACTCGGAACTTTAAAATGAAGATACTAGGCATCAGATTAGAACATATAAGATATAAATGGGATGCATCCCTTGGGATGCAAGCCACTTTACCAGGGAGTGGGTCATGTACCCTGGGATAGGGAAAAGCATCCCGGGGACAAAGATATGCAGGGACATATTTGCTGCGGTCGGGTATATGTCCCCCCTGGTAGCATAGACTCTAGATAACAAGAGATAGAAACATATGGATTGAAACAAAGAGAGTGAGTGATGGTAAATAATTCTAATATATGAAAAAATAAAGTAGAACTGAAAATTATATCAATATGATCCATTCATTAATACTGTGAAAGCTGGAATGAAAAATATAATGTGAAAATTGAAATGAAGAGCATCAAAAATGAAAATATGAAACTGAGAGAGAAAAATGAGAAAGTTGAAAATCTGAGAAACTGAAGCCGTGGACTGAAAATTTATTCTCTTAAACATCAGCCATTGGCCAAGACCAACAAATCTGAAAAAAATCAGAATCCTAGATAACCACCGAGGCAGATTCACACAATATATAACGGGGCATGGAAAATACAAATCAGATTTTAAATCACATCATAGTGCATGAAGGACACAGATCACACCTTATAAATGAAAATAATAGGCATCGGATTAAAACATATAAACCATAATTTTAGATTGTTTCAAGGGGATGTACATCAAATTTAGTGGAGATATGTTTGCAGGGAGTGGGTCATGCCTCTTGGGATAGGGAGAAGCATCTCAGGGACACGGAGGTGCAGGGACACATTTACTAGGGTCTCAGACACATACCCTAGAAAGACAAATTTTTAATAACAAATAAATCAAACAAAGTGACTGTTTTACTTACAGGATCATAGGCTTCCAGAAGAACAAGATCCAAAGCTGCATCTGTAACTGCTAATGCAACACCTCTCTCTATAAGACGAACTACTACATATTTTATCTATAGTCTAGAAATTTTTTTAAGCTAATCATGAGAGAGAGGATCAAATACAACTATCTCATCGAGTCTATTTAACAACTCCAACCTAAAATGTCTTCTAACCTGCAACAACATTCAAAGAAAAACGTGTCAAAACACCATAGTCATCTTCATGATACTTGTATGAAAAAGATGCACACAAAGTCAAAAAAATGAACGGACATACTTCTTGCATAATGTTTTCTTTTGCAGATTTCATTGTTGTGTCCCCAGACAATGATGCACACAAAGTCCATAAAATGAACGGACATACTTCTTGCATAACGTTTTCTTTTGCAGATTTCATCGTTGTGTCCCCAGACAATGCAGCAAGCAAGTGCTCTGCTCCAAGGTTGGATGTCATGATAATGACTGTGTTTGAGAAGCTAACTGTGCGACCTTGTCCATCTATAAGTCTACCATCATCAAGCAATTGAAGCAAAGTGTTGAACACTGAATTGTGTGCCTTCTCAACTTCATAAAAAAGAACAACACTATAAGGCCGTCTCCTTACTGCTTCTGTCAGTTGTCCCCCTTCTTCATAACCAACATAACTTTCATTTCAAATTTAGCCACATCGATCCATTTTAATTCAGTGCAGCAACAAATTAAGTTTAATAAAAAAATCCAGAAGTAGTGTGTTGATTTCACCAATCTTAATTAAAATCAATCGCGTGGTTGTCAATTTGTAATAAAATCATGTATGCATAATCCAACAAAACGGACACAAGCAATTTGTCCCTATCCTATATTCTAAATTTCACATGGAGAAAGTTTTTATATTTGCATCAAAAGAAATTTTCTTCTAAGACAATTGCACCATCAAACATTGCTTAGTAGCAAAATCAAGCTGCACTGAACAACGAATCCAAAGAAGATATTTTTCTCAAATATATTGAAAATGTTTCTGCATAAACATCCTATAATGAAATGTCAATATTATCTAGGTGCAAGAAAATTGACAAGAACAACAATCTATATAAAACCCAAATACAATATGAATCTCACAAAGAATAAAACACATGTAAAACATGCAATTATTAGGCAAGCTGGATGGACTGTTCTTAATCACTTTAAGAACAAGGTTTTCCAAATTAAATTAGGTTGCAAAAACACTGTTGAAGCTTACCCTATCATATTTATAGTTTTTAGGACTGGGATTTCATTAGATTTGTATAGCTTGCTTTTTTCCTCGATGAGAAAGTTTGCATAAAAACATCAAAAGTCCCAAGGAATATGTTAATTACCACTGAAAGACATGTTAATTTCAACTGTGTATACATAGGGTGTGTATCAAGATCCTTCTTATGCATGACTAATATACTTCAACCACTCTTCTCGGCATCACCAACACCAGAAAGAAAAACTCTTAAAAGCCCTTGACTCAAAGTGTCATTATGTACTTGGGAGGGACATTATGCCCGATAGGGTTTCTCAACTATGTCATAGGGCGTTGATTGGTCATTTGGAATACTTCATTATGAACAAGGAAGAATGGGTTTCATGGGCCACGACCCACTGGAAGCATATCCTAAATTATATGCCTACCATTATCCTTCTTGCTAACCATTGGCTCATCATAGTCTTTATCGAGGACTTGGATGCATTCCAGATACTGAACTCCCTTTGGACTATTGGAAATGGCTCCCTGGTGCTCATTCATTGGCACACAAAGTTTGACCCACTCAAAGAAAGAGTTGTCAAATGACATATTTAGGTCTTGACCTCATCTCTCCCCTTCCCATTGTGGAATAAGGACTTCCTAATAGGTATTACTAATTCACTTGGGAGATTCGTAGCTCTAGAAAAATATTTACACCTTATATTTGACAAGAGAATGACTAGGTTTCTTGTAGAATTGGATGTCTCCAAAGGAACCCTGCCAGAGATTGAAATTGACTGTGGAAGCTTTGTTATTACCCAAAGATTAGATTATCTGAACATTTTGTTTAGGTGCAGCTACTGTCATGAGACTAGATATTTAAAAACTAACTGTACCTCCCTATGGCATGGGATTCCATTAAAACTTGGTTTCTCTGGGATGGAACATGATTTTGACTCACCTATGGAGGGGTCTCCCCCTGTTGATACTTATAGCTCTCCCATTCCTCCTGGACCTTATGATTCCTCATATCCAACCTCATTTGGTGACCTTACTAAGGGAGAGTTACAGTACTTTCAGGATATCGAAAACATTGCTCGAGTAGCCTCAGCCTTGATACCTCCTAAATCCTATTTTTACTACTCCACCTCAGCATAGGCATTCCTTGATGTCTCCTCCTCCCTATACATTGGAATAATTTCCTCCACTCCAGAGGAACACTACACCTATCACTACTACTAGCCCTTCTAGTCCTACTAATTTTCCTTCCTTTTTGGATCCTTCACTTCTGAAGCCTTTGGACATATTCACTAACAAATCTCCTATCTCTCCCTCTACTCTCCCCTTAGACTCGATCAGATTCCAGAATCTTACTATCATGAAGTCGAGATGGAACAAATCAGTTGATGATTCAGGTATCACTAGACTTTATACCCCTCTCTCATCTTGTATCAAAGCTACAGCCAGATCCCTAAACTCACCATAGGAACTTAGAGCATTGTCACCCGACTCTCAAGTTGACCAATGAGGATCATCTCTATGAATATTCATGGTTTTGGGGGGCTTACCAAATGAAAATCCCTCATATCTCTCTTCTCCTCTCTTAAACCTAACATGCTACTGATTCAAAAAATTGTGTGCGATCACATCTGAGCCCTTCACTTATTTTCCAAGTTAAATCCGGGCTGGGAATTTTGTGCTCTAGACTCACATGGCCTTTTTGGGGGTCTTCTTACTGGATGGAACCCTCATCTAGTATGTTGTAAGGATTTTCACTCTTATGCAGGTATATTAATCAAGGCTAGACTCAAAGGCTTGGATACGGTACTCTCCATATTTAACTGTTATGGTCCGTATGCTAACAAAGCCTCATTTTGGGATAATCTATTATCTGGAGGCATTTTTTATTATTCCAACTTGGTACTTGCTGGTGACCTGAATTTTACCCTATATGACATTGATATTTGGGGCAACAGGGCCCATTTGGATCATATGGTACATTATTTTACTCATCTTCTGGATGTTTCTAACATGGTTGACCTTGCCCCACTTAACCCTAGTCCTAGATGGAGAAATGGCTGAAATGGTGTAGATGGTGTCAGTAAACTTCTTGATAGGTTTCTAGATTCTTAGCATACTCTCTCAGTCCTTCAAAATTATAAGGCTTGGTCACACGCCTCTGAGATTTTAGATCATTATCCGGTATGCCTTGAGTGGAACTACACTAAGCATTCTCATAACTATCCTTTTAAGTTCAATAGGTCCTGGATTCGGGAACATGATTTCATTGATTTGATCCATACTTCCTAGACTTCTTAGATCTCCCCAAAACTTGATCCTATGTCTGTTCTCACCACTAAAATCCATAGACTAAAGAAAAGAGTCAAGGCCTGGGAAACAAAGATGAAACTAACAAAAGCATTGGAATCTACTGAAGTTGATTTTTCCATTCAGAAGCTACTTATTTCCCATACCTCTAGTATATTGTCACTATATGAGACATCACAGCTCTCACAGCTGAAAGCTCATAAGGATGCTTTATTGACCCATGAGATCCTTACCTGCAAACTTAAGAGCAGGGTGGATTGGCTAAATGAGGGGGATGCTAATACTAATTTTTTTCACTCATATGCATCAGCTAGGAGAAACTAGAAAACTATTTGGGGATTATAGAACCATCTAGGCACTTTGATTGAAGATGATGCCCAACTTAAGGATATGGGGTCATATCATTTCACTAATCTATTTACTGATGATGGTGCCTCCAACATTGAGGATCAACTCAAGGTTATCATACTTTTTCCCTCCTTTCTCACAGAGGAAGATAAAATCACTTTCTTGTCATATTTCTCACTCTCACAGATTGGAGGTGTTCTCAAGGGTTTCAAAAAAGGTAAGAGCCCTGGGCCGGATGGCTGGCCGGTTAAATTTTATCTCCACTTCTTTGATCTAGTTGGTCATGACATTCTCAATGTTGTTACACAGTCCAAGACTAAGGTATGGTTTCTGGAGTACTCAATGCTACTTTTCATCACTCTTATCCCTAAATGTGACAAACCTACTTCCTTTGCAAACTTCAGACCTATCTCCCTTTTGCAATTTAGTATATAAGGTGTTCTCCAAACTGGCTGCTATTAGAATTAAACCTATACTGGATAGAGCTATCTCGAGAAACCAATTTGGGTTTCTTCATAATAGATAGATCATAGAGCCTATTTGCATTGCACAGGAAGTCATGCACTCCATAAAACTGGAAAAGGAAAAATTTATGATCCTCAATTTAGACATGGTCAAGGCCTTTGATAGGGTCAACTAGACCTTTCTTAGACTCGTGCTCTTACAGTTTGGTATACCCACTGTAGTTGTAAATTGGATATTGGGATGTGTGGAATCTTCTAACTTTGCAGCCTTAGTCAATGGCACTCCTTCTAGATTCTTTCATGTAACAAGAGGCATTAGACAAGGATGTCCTCTCTCCCCTCTACTATTTATACTAATTATTGAAAGTATGAGTCTACTAATTCAAACTTGCACATCAAATAGGGTTCATTACAGGTGTCAAGGTTACATCCTCTTAGTATCTCACACACTTACTTTTTGTAGATGATGTTATTTTATTTGGTGAGTGAACTATTGATGAATGGAAACATTATAAACAACTTCTTGATCTATTTTTCTCTGTGATGGGCATGCAAATTAGTGGGGAGAAATATTCATTTCCATTTAATAATATTGACGATCACACCAAGGAAAACATTGCATCCATTCTGCCATATAAAATGGAGCCACTGTCAGTGGGTTTCAAATATTTGGGCTTCTATCTAAAACCATTGGGATACCATGTCAATGATTGGCGTTGGTTTATTAAAAAATGTGAGCAAAGAATCAATAACTGGACATATAGAGTTCTCTCACTTGGAGGAAGAATGATATTAGTCAAATTAGTACTCATGGGGATGGCTATATACTGGTTAACATTGTCTAGAATTCCTAAAACTATCATAAACTACCTTAGAAGTGCCATCTTTAATTTTATTTGGGGAAAGTCTTATGGGAATCACAAATAACACCTGGTGGACTAGCATAAGATCTCCATACCCTATGTATTAGGAGGTTGGAACATAAAAAATTTGGATTGGTTTAGCATAGCTCTTACACTTAAGATCCTTTGGCTTGTACTGAATGGTGAAGGTATCTGGTCACGCATTGTCAAATATAAATACCTCAGGTATTGGACTGTTGATGCATGGCTTCGTTGCAAAGCTTTCAAGGTTCAAGGTACATCATTCATATGGAATGTCTTTGTCAGATCTTTGTCTTAGATCACTTGTCACTTACATTGGAAAGGGGGTAATGATCGCAGCATACGTATTGGTGTGGATCCGATAGCTGGCATAAATTCAGGCTTCATTCGTCTTGAGGATCTGAGGAGTTATTTGACCAACTATGGCATCACTACACTCTATGATGCACAATTCTTTGACTCCAGACAACATCACTGGCTCTAAGCTATGGAACTTGATATCGATGGTTCTTGGAAAGAGATTTGGACTAATTATATTAAAGGACTCTCCCATGGTTGTATACAACTCTGCAACAAAGCTGATTCTCTAGTTTGGATGTATAACAAGAAGTCGGGGAAGGTGACTGCACGCCTGGGATATGAATTGATTTCTTCTTGCTCCATTTCTGAATATCCAGATAGCTCACTGGTAAAAATATGGAAGTGTAACTTGCCTAATAAGGTAATCTATTTTACTTGGCTCTGTCTCTCCAATCATATCAACACCTCGGATACATTATGTAAAAAAGGTCGGGTTGGCCCCAATTATTGTTGTTTATGCTTCTCAGGGGCTGAATCAGTTGATCACCTCTTCTCTGACTGTAGGTTCATTAAGGATATCATTTCAGGACTCAGTTTGGATCTACATTGTCCTATCAATTGGAATGAATCATCTTTCAGGCTCGACTGGGTCAAATGGATGAATAAGGAAAATTAATTGTTATACCTTCCTCTGCTTATGGCTTTCCAGAAACAAATATATTTTTGAGGATCGTAGGCCAGTATTAAAATTGATCATTCATAACATTTTGGAGCAGCTTCATATTCATCAGGTGAATGTCCTTCCCAAACGCAATAGGAGAATGATAGGTTTGGAATAGGAAGTGGTGTATCCTATTGGCTATTTCGATGGGGCCTTTGCAAACAAAATTGGAGTACAGGTGTTCATCTCAAGATCAGTAAGGATTACTATTTTTGTATTAAAATGGGATGTGGATGGAGTACCAACACCCGAGCAGAACTCCTTGCTCTCTGGGTCTTACTGACATTGTCTAAAATGGTTGAAATTCCATATCTGCACATTAGAGGAGACTCACTAGCCATCATAAATTGGTTTAAAGAACAGGCTGGCCTAACTACTCTTGAATTAGAGGGTTGGTGCAACAATATTAGAAGTCTGCAAGATTCATTTTCCCAACTTGAAGTTGCCCATGTATTCAGAGAATACAACGTTAAAGCTGATTGCTTATCTAAGGAGGCACTTGGATTGAATTCTGGGTACCTTCACTATATGGAATTCACTAAGGGTAAATGCAGTGGGAGAGATTAGTCTTTGACTTGTTTTTACAGCCACTTGGTGGCTTGATTGATGACACACCCTTTGGTATCATGACTGGATAGTACTTTTTATTTTTAGAATGTACCCAAAAGTGCCTCAGATTAGTGATCTGGTTTTGACATGCATTACTGTTACTAGGGGCTCTGGGCTTGGATTTGGGTGTCTTGTATCTTGTTGTTATTTTAGACTTAATGTCTACCTACTTTGTAGGATGTCTACATACTCTTGACTAGTCTTCGGACAATACATGTATTTTCTTACCTGATGCAGCAAACATGTTACCTTTGATTCTAATGAATAATAGGGAACCGCTATTTTTTCTCCTGAAAAAAAAAATATTGTAGAAGATTACTGACTCTATTTATTAATCATAAAAACAAGAATGGCATTGTGCGGTGAGAAAAGAGTGGAATACCCTGTCAAATGTGTTGGGGAACATGTACTTTTTTTTCAAGCAGGAGGGAACCTGTAATTTATTTACTCCACAAAACTCATAACTTTTTATTAGGTGTGGAAAAAGAGGGAACCTGTAATTTATTTACTCCACAAAACTAATAACTTTTTATTAGGTGTGGAAAAAACCTACTTTAGTTCTTCCACATAAAAACAAGAATAGTAATGGCATATGTGGCGGAGGGAACACCTAGTTTATTTTTTCCACATAAAATCAAGAATTGCATGTGGTGGGGCAAGAAGAGTGAAACAACTCTTCGTTTTAGGAAAATCCTACTTTATGTTTTCCAAATTCAATCAAGAATGGCATTGTCCAAATAATGCGTGGTGTAAGGAATAACCTTTGTCATGTGTGGCCGAAGGAATTCCTACAAAAAGCAAGAATCACATGGTGTTGTGGGGCCTAACAATGGTGGTGGTGGTGGATGTAATATTTACTTTATTTTCTTATATAAAAATTATTGTGTTATGTGATGGGACTAAGGGTGGAATATTAACTTTTATTTATATGTTTTGAGAGATTTATTCCATTTCATGAGTTTATTTATGGTGTTATGTGGTGGGACTAAGGGTGGAATATTAACTTTTATTTATATGTTTTGAGAGATTTATTCCATTTCATGAGTTTATTTATTCCACATAAGAACACATAAACAGCATAGATTTATTTGGTCTTACATCCGAGATTGTCCAAAAGAGGCTTATGTCATGGATCTTACGTATAGAGCCAATAGTTTATTTATTCCACATAAAAAAACATAACCCCTCTTATGTGAAATTATGGTTCCTCATTATAAATAAAAAATTTAAAGAATTTAAACATTGATTTATTATAAATAAATAAATTTAAAATAATTTAAATATTGTTACTTAATTTATTAAAATCAACATAGATCTATTTAAAATGAAATTTATCAAGCATTGAGAGGGATCAAATTTTTCAAGGTACAAACACTTTTTTTAGAGTGTAGTTGTTGAGGAAGCGTTTTAATTTATCTAATTTGTGTAGTTTTATATAAATATCTTGTAAATGTTTTAAATCTAATTTGACCCTACATGTTAGTTTTTATAATATTTTATTAATTTTTATATTATCTTATTCTTTTTTAAAAAGACACGTGTCAGCTCTAGGATGAGCACATGAGGAGTTATACATCTTTCTTTATTGGGTTGTAGAATGCACCTCTTCGATGCAATGAATTAGAATCCAAATGTTTGATGTTTGGACTTATGTAAATTAATGCTTCTATTTTGTAATGAACAAAAATATATATAATAAATAAACACTAAATAACTACTAATATTTAAATAACTAACTCTTAACGAAGAGTGTAACAAATATAAAATAATATATTAATTATAGTTATGAATAACTAAGTGAAAGGGTGTAACCCTTCACTACACATGCTCAAGCCTATAAAGGCGAGCCTCAATGTAAAATAATATGATCATATCTATTTTATCAATGTTTATATATATTCATGGATTATAGGTATTTTCGAAAGTGGAAGTTCGAGAAGTTAAAGTAAACGGTTTTTTACCGTTCAGTGGTATCAGAGTGATTCGAGTTCCTTATCGCCATCCAAATCACAAGAGTCATTATGATAGACGGAAAAATCAAAAGGAAAATTACCAGTATTATTCCTACAAAGAGCAAAGACAAAATCGACAACTCCGAACAATCAAACCGCAAATAATTATGTTAAGAGTATATCTTGGATGGACGACTTCACAAATGATGCAACATTTCCACACAATGTTTAAAAGAACGTATTGTCTTATTTTTTCAAATGTTGCAACTACCAACACACAATGTCATGAGAAAGCGTTACGAGTTAGAACAAGGGATAAAATCTTCCATAATTGTGCTTTGAGGACAAAGCAATTATAAGGGAGAGGCAACGTATTGAACAAAAATATATATAATTTAAATAAACACTAAATAACTACTAATAATTAAATAAGTAACTCTTAACGAAGAGTGTAACAAATATAAAATAATATATTAATTATATTTATTAATAACTAAGTGAAAGGGTGTAACCCTTCACTACACATGCTCAAGCCTATAAAGGCGAGCCTCGGCGTAAAATCAAATCATCATATCTATTTTATCAATTTTTATATATAATCATGGATTATTTGTATTTTCGAAAGTGGAAGTTCGAGAAGTTACAGTAAACATTTTTTTACCATTGCATATTTTATGACATGTTGGTTGCATATAAATATGGATAAAAACAATTAATTGGGAGGAATTATTAGAGAAACTTGCACAACTTATTTGGATTATGGTGTAAAAAGATGGAACATAGGAAATTGAATTAACTTTCAAAATATGGCTTTTATATATGGAAAAAATATAAATAAAAAAAATGCATGCACTTCTAGAAGTGGTATGTTACTTTTCTTCTAAATCATAATGCATATGTTTACGTTAAAATGTCAGTTTAGTATCTAAATGACAAAATTTATTGAAACAAATTTGTACAGTTATAGAAAACGACAAAATTTATTAAAACAAATTTGTACAGTCATAGATTTAGTCGATTATTGCATGCCACTATATTTATGTATTTGTTAGAGTTAATTTTATATTTTAAACAATTAAGAAATTCAGTGAAGCCTAAGATTATGAGGTCAAGCATTAAGGCTGTGTTTGAAGGTCTTAACATAATCAATCAATTTTTAGTTTGTTTTTTTAAGTGTGTAGGCATTTGTCTATGCTTGTGCATCATATAATTTGTGTTCCAAATAGAAGGAAATAAAATGTTATGGAAAGAATAAAACATTGTGTTTTAGAATTATAATATATAAATAAATAAAAGCCAACAAAAAGTTGAAAACATTTTTTCCCTTCAAAAAAATATTCATATACAATATGCATACATAGTTTTATAAGTATGTGAAGTTTCATTTCCAATAAATATGCACATCATATTAAAAATGTGGTTCAAAACAATTATAAGCATAAGGAGTTGAAAAAATGGATGTGTCTTTGTTTATCCATTGTGAATCACAATGTTTGTCAATACGAGGCTAAAACCAAAGGAGCCAACTCATCTAACACATAGAGGAAAAGAGGCAGTCTCACAATTTTTTTTAAAGTTATGTGAATCTACACATGTTAGAAATAGGGATAATTTTAGGGGCGAATTTTAGCCCAGTGGGCTATTTTTCCATGTTTTTCTCCCAAAAAAGATTCGTCATTTTGCATTTTTTGAAGCCCTGTTTCACCCAATTTTGATGGGGTAAACTTTTTTCACCCTAAAAATCGCCAAATTATTATATAAACGATATAAAATCCTTGGAAATTAAAATATTTTTTGAAAAATATTGCCAATCATTTTATAGTTGGCGTTTTAAGAATTGGTAATATTCACCAACATTTATACACTTTTAAATAAGTATGATTCTTTAAAATCATCCTTGGAACTTAGAAATGCACTCATGTTAAAAATGTGCACACATTTTCATTGCATAAATTCATAAATTTGTAAAACTTCCTTAACCTTTATCATTAAGACCAATGTTTCAAAAGGAAATATTTGTAATTAATACCTATTTTTCTTCTCATGAGCATTGCTAAGCTCCCTAAGCCCATCCCCTTTGATCAAAATCATCTAATGGCACCCAACATACAACTTGAGGTCAAATACTCTATAGAGAGGGCAAGGGTCATGGATGGGTCCTTATTCACAACATTGGAGGCCATGTAGGGTTCACTAAATAAAAAAATCTTATAACATGTGAGTTCATATTGGGGGTTTTAATTTAGTACTTTAAAATGGAAGTAATATATTACTTTATAAAGGTTTAGGGGTAATTTTAATATTTTAAAAACATATAAATATGAAAGAGGGATTAGAATTAGGGATTGAGGGGTTGATTTACATAACAAGAGGTTTAAATGGGTGTAACTCTACATGTAAAGGTTGTGTGGGTTTGACTATGTGTGGGTAATGTATTATATTTCAGTTACATTTAAGAGTTTTTTATGCATCTTGAAATATGTAATCCCACCAAGATTTCATATTTCACCCTATACTATTTCCAAGGATTATTATAAGAGTTGCATCATGCTACCATACACCTACCATACTGATAGTACAAGATAACAAAGGGGTTTTAAAATGTTACGGAAACAATAAATATATGGGATATCTAGTGAAAATAGGGGTGTTTTATTTGGAAATGCATATTGAAAGGGGTATTCAACAAAACAATGTTTAGAGCTATTCTATAATACCCTGGTCTCAACCCTTTGAACTTGATTTTTTTAGTTTGTAATTATGTTTTTCTTAACACTGTGAGGTAAATGCCTTGATGATTGTGAACATTGATAAACATGATCATTGTAATGGAATCTTTTTTATTTGTTTTTACACAAACAAACCCTCGATCAAACTTTTTTTTAGAAAACCTCAATCGAGGGCTTGAAGAGACTTCAATTGAGGGTTAAGTAAAGATCTCAATCAAGGTCTCTTCAAGCCCTTAATCGAGTTATTTAAAAACCTCAATCAAGCTATTAGCTTTATCGGGGGCCTAAAAAATCAACTGACAACCCTTTTTTGTAGAAAGGAAAGTATGTGTTCCTTTTAGGGGCTTAAACTATGTCATTAAATGCACATTAATGGGAAGACTTGATACTGTTGCATTCATCAGCAAAATGACATTGGTATATTTTAAAGACACATGTTTCATTAAATGAAAATTTGAAACATTAAATGACATTGGTATATTTTAAAAAAATATCATTGGAAATCCAACATAATTATCTACATTTTGTTTTTAATCCAAATGTTGAAATTCATATGGAAAACATGAGTTTTGAGGGCTTCAAATTACTACATGGGTAAAATTTCCATTTTCCATTGTCATATTTGGCCAAAAATAGTTATCCACCTTCTTGCAATTACCCAATATTGATGAAAGGTTTCAAAGATGAATGATGGGGAGGAAGCTGATGGGGATATGAGTCGAAAGGGGGTCAAAAGGGGGTCCAAAGGGGGAATGACCTATTCCTTATGAAAAGTCTTTACCTTGGCCTAAAATTCCTACATGTGATTGTCTTATTTTCTATAAATATCCTTAAGTTTATGCTAAACTTGAACCAATACCGTAGCTAAACGAGAGAGGAAATATAATTATGAGAACTTAGTAATTATATGTCAAAGGTGCATATATAATTCTTTTACTAACTACCTCCTATATTTGAGGGACCAAGAATGGGGTGGAGCAAAGACTCCTCTCTAACACTCATTCTCTCAATTCATGGAATGAAAAATTTGAATGGGAAGAGAGAAACTTGGAAAAAAGGGTTCTTGGAGAGAAAAGAATGGTTTGAAGGAATAAAACTAAACCTAATTCTCAAATGAACCATGGAGAGATGAAATAAAGGTTGTCAAATGAGATTAGACACCGCTGGAGAGAATCTAGATACCAATGTAACTCCATAAATATTGTTTTCCTATTAGGCTATCCAAAGAACAATAAAATCCATGTTAAAAAGCTTCACAACTCTAGGAATGAAACCTGGAAGGAGGTAGTGTCTTGGGATCACATTGGCCATACTAAAGATAATTGGGAGGAAGGGTATGCTTGACGAACAATTCAATAGAGAAAATATGAACTCGAAGCCTTGGTTCCATCCAAGAACACCAAATTGTTCTTGTAAGCCACTAGTATAACCTTATCCAACTTTAGGAAGTCTTGCCCCAAGATAACTGAATGGTCATCTAATGGAGCCACTACCAAGTCTACTCTTCCATACCAATCTCAAACCTTCATTGACGATGCATGAGCCAACCTAGCTACTGACTTCATCGATGAGTTCACCACTTTGAATGTGGTCTTTCTTCCCTAAGTATTACTATGAAGTGTTGTCATTGTTATCCTACTAAAACTAAGGGTGGCGCCAATGTCAACCAAATCTGAAACCTTCAACCAATTGATCATCATGGGATGGTGCAAGCTAATGCTGGTCAGTTATGACGTGTTCGTTGCAATGGACTTCTGGGAAAATAGAAATATGAACATCAAAAAGAAATATTAGAGGTACCTACACAACTTTTTGGAATATGGTGTAAGAATATGAAACATGGACAATCGGATTACCTTCCAGAATATATAACTTTTATTTATGGAAACTAAGCATAAATCCCCAAAAACGAGGTTCTTCTAAGGTTGGTATGTTATATTTTCTCCCAAAAATAATGAATATGTCTGTGTTGGTCCACTCATTTGGTATGCAAATGGTGGAATTTTGTGAAAACAACTATATAGAGTTGTAGATAACAGGTGTGTCTAGTGCAGTGACATTTTTCCATATTCATTTATGTTATATTTTTTATTTTTCAAATTAAGGAAGTCGGTGACGCCCTAAAATGACAAGTTCGAGCATTGGTCCACCACATCTTGGTCATAACATAGTCAATGAATGATATTGTTTTTTTTAGGATGTAGATCTTTGTGTCTTCTTATGCGGGTTCTTTTCTATTTT
This sequence comes from Pseudotsuga menziesii, assembly GCA_001517045.1. Taxonomy (NCBI): domain Eukaryota; kingdom Viridiplantae; phylum Streptophyta; class Pinopsida; order Pinales; family Pinaceae; genus Pseudotsuga; species Pseudotsuga menziesii. The sequence goes on along the minus strand of LPNX010066016.1, from coordinate 60,198 downwards.
TTAAATAGGTGAGGAAATCAAAAGTGATAGCCGAAGCAAATAGCCTACCTTTTGTGTTAGATTGACATTAGTCCATTTAAAATTAAATAAAAATAGAAAAAGATAATAGATTTAAATAAAAATTACATATTCAGAATCTAAAGACAGAGCTACACAAGTGTGTGAATTTTCATTAACAGTGGACAAGCGTGGCATATGGAAAATCATGCATGAAATAGCAGAAGTGGTACAAAACAAGTTTTTATGTCATAAGACAATCCAAATCACTTGGTTGGGAAACCCGAACCTAAAACCAAAGAAGCCAAGTCATCCACCACTTTGGTTGGAAAAAAGGTGCTGCCAAAATGCTAAATTTAAATCATGCGTGCACATAGTTTAAAACATAATGCGCACGCACTAGAAGTGCGATCGCACTCTCTGGGTGTGCACGCACTAAAAGCATGTGCACGCTACTTTGTGCACGCACGTTAAAGATGCGTGCGTGCATTTGCTAAGTAAACACTTTGTTTTGATTTTATTTTCAAGCATTTGCAATGGAATGATGATGATGATGAGGAGGGTGATGACAATGATGATCAAATGAGGATGATGACTATGATGATGATGAGGAGGATGATGACAATCATGATGGTGAGGATGATGACTATGATGAAGATGAGGAGGATGATGACTATGATGATGAGGAGGATGATGACTATGACAATGATGATGATGATGATGATGATGATGAGTATGATGATGAAGAGGATGAGGATGATGACGATGATGGGGATGATGATGTTGATGACGACGATGATGATGATGATGAGGTTTATAATGACTATGATGATGAACAATGATGATGATGATGAGGATGATGATCACGATGACTATTACTATGATGACAGTGATTATGATGATAATGATGATGATTGCGATGATGAGGATGATGATGTTGATGATGAAGATGATGATGAGGAGGAGGAGGATGATGACTATGAAGATGAAGAATGATGGCGATGATGACGATGCTGACGACGACAAGGAACAATGAAGATGATGATGATGATGATGATAATGATGATTTCAATGACGATGATGAGGATGATGACTATGATGATGAGGATTAGGATGAGGATTAGGATGAGGATGATGATGACGACGACAATGATGAGGAACAATGATGGTGATGATGATGATGATGATGATGAGGATGACGATGAGGGTGATGCTGATGACAATGACGATGAGGAACAATGATGATGATGATGATAGGTTTAGTTGAAACTTTGCTTTGATTTTATTTCCAAGCATTTGCAATGGAATGATGATGATGAACAATGATGATGAGGAGGAGGAGGATGATGACAATGATGATGATGAGGATGATGACTATGATTATGATGAGGAGGAGGATGATGATGATGATGACGATGATGATGATAATGATGGTGAACAATGATGGTGATGATGATGATGATGATGAGGATGAGGATGAGGATGATGATGATGATGAGGATGATGATGATGACGATGACGAACAATGTTGGTGATGATGATGATGACAATGATGATGATGAGGATGATGACTATGATGATGAAGAGGATGAGGATGATGACGATGATGAGGATGATGATGTTGATAGTGACGATGATGATGAGGAGGAGGATTATAATGACTATGATGATGAACAATGATGATGATGATGATGATAACGATGACTATTTCTATGATGACAGTGATTATGATGATGATGATTATTATTGCGATGATGAGGTTGATGATGTTGATGACGAAGGTGATGATGATGAGGAGGAGGATGATGACTATGAAGATGACTATGAGGATGAACAATAATGGCAACGATGATGGTGATGAATAAAAATGACGATGACGACGAGTAACACTGATGATGATGAGGATGATGATGACGATGACAATGATGATGAACAATAATGGTGATGATGATGATAATGATGAGGATGAGTACGAGGATGATGAATGATGACGATGACGATGACGATGATGATGAGGAGGAGGAGGATTATAATGACTATGATGATGAACAATGATGGTGATGACGATGATGATGACGAGGATGATGATCACGATGACTATTACTATGATGACAGTGATTATGATGATGATGATGATGATTGCAATGATGAGGATGATGATGTTGATGACAAAGATGATGATGATGATGATGACTGTGATGATGATGATGATGATGACTGTGATGATGATGATAAGGATGATTTCGATGACGATGATGAGGATGATGACTATGATGATGAGGATTAGGATGGGGATGATGATGATGATGAACAATGATGGTGATGATGATGATGATGATGATGATGAGGATGAGGACAAGGATGATGATGACGACGACGACGATGAGGAACAATGATGATGATGATGATAGGTTTAGTTGAAACTTTGATTTGATTTTATTTCCAAGCATTTGCAATGGAATGAAGATGATGAACAATGATGAGGAGGAGGAGGAGGAGGATGACAATGATGATGGTGAGGATGATGACTATGATGATGATGAGGATGATGATGATGAGGATGATGACGATGATGATAATGGTGAACAATGATGGTGATGATGATGATGATGATGATGATGAGGATGAGGATGATGATGATGATGGTGATGATGATGAGGATGATGATGATCACTATGATGAACAATGTTGGTGATGATGATGGTGACAATCATGATGATGATGAGGAGGAGGAGGATGATGAAGAGGATGACGATGATGACGATGATGAGGATAATGATGTTGATGACAACGATGATGATGACGACGAGGATTATAATGACTATGATGATGAACAATGATGGTGATGATGATGATAATGCTGATTGCGATGATGAGGATGATGATGCTGATGACGAAGATGATGATGATGAGGAGGATGATGATGACTATGAAGATGACTATGAGGATGAATAATGATGGCGATGATGATGGTGATGATGGACAATGATGATGACTATGATGATGATGAGGATGATTATGATGATGACAACGATGATGATGGTGGTGAAAAATGATGGTGATGATGATGATAATGATGAGGATGAGGATGATGATGATGATGAGGATGAGGATGAGGATGAGGATGATGATGATGATGAGGATGAGGATGAGGACGAGGATGAGGATGATGATGATGATGATGAACAATGTTGGGGATGATGATGACGATAATGATGATGATGAGGAGGAGGAGGATGATGATGAAGAGGATGGTGACGATGATGAGGATGATGAGGATGATGATGTTGATGATGACAACAATGATGATGAGGAGGATTATAATGACTGTGATGATGATGATCACGATGACTATTACTATGATGACAATGATTATGATGATTGCGATCATGAGGATGATGATGTTGATGATGAAGATGATGAGGAGGAGGAGGATGATGAGTGACTATGAGGATGAATAATGATGGTGATGATGAACAATGATGATGACAACAATGTTAAGGATGATGAGGAATAATGATGTTGATGATGATGATGATTGTGATGATTGTGATGATGATGATAAGGATGATTTCAATGACGATGATGAGGATGATGACTATGAGGAGGAGGATTAGGATGAGGATTAGGATGACGATGACAATGATGACGAACAATGATGGTGATGATGATGATGATGATGATGATGATGATGATGACAACGATGAGGAACAATGATGATGATGATAGGTTTAGTTGAAACTTTCCTTTGATTTTATTTCCATGCATTTGCAATGGAATGATGATGATGAGGAGGAGGAGGATGATGACAATGACAATGATGAGGATGATGACTATGATAATGAGGATGATGATGATGATGATGATGATGACGACGATGATGATGATGGTGAACAATGATGGTGATGATGACGATGATGATGAGGATGAGGATGATGATGCTGATGATGATGATGATGATGATGACGACGACGAACAATGTTGGTGATGATGATGATGATGAGGATGATGATGATTAGGAGGAGGATGATGGTGATGATGATGACAATGATGGTGATGAGGATGATGGCTATGATGATGAGGATGAGGATGATGATGACGATGATGATGACGATGACAATGGTGATAAACAATGATGGCGATGATGATGATGATGAGGATGGGGATGAGGATGATGATGATAGGTTTAGACTATATTGTAGTGGTGATGATGATGATAGGTTTTAGAGTATATTGTAAAAATACTCGAAATAATCATGAATACAAAGTTATTGTTGAAGAACCTTAGTCATTAAATGAAATAAATGTTAGTGAGTAAATTCTCTAAATGTTAGACAAGGGTGTGCATGCGTTTAAGTTTACGTGCACGTCAATGTGCGTGTGCAGTCTTATACACACATGTGCATGCTTAAAGGAGTGTGCATGCACCTGTTAGTAGGTAAAAAAAAATAGAGTTCTGAATTCCTGGGATTGCTACCTATTTTCACGGGTTTTCTTTTGTTGTTCGCGCGTTTTGTGCTCCTCACCTGTGAAATTTGGCTCACAATCCATCACCACTCTTTGATATATTGGATGGAAGCTCACTCCTGGAAGTTAGTGGAAAGATTCACACTACAAGTTTTCATTGGAAGAAGAGATCATTTTGAATAGCTATGGTGAATTGTAAATAATTGTTTTAATTCACAAGTTTTTAGATCATTTCATTGATTTATGTTTTATGATATGCCTACAACAATATCCCTCTCATAGAAACCATTTAATTTCACAAGAATAAATACTAACTTCACATCTAAACAAGTCTCATATTCTCCATACAAGATGAAGTATGACATGTTAACTAATTTACATTTGCACATGAATATATTTTTATTTTACACAATGATGGCATAGATGAAGTTATATCTTGAGACTCTTCAATTTAAAAAAATACATTTGAAGTAATCATGGGAGAGGGTCCATATTGAATAGTTCACCAAGTTATCCATATTCACTACACAAAATGAAGTATGCAATGTAGAGCAATAACCATTTGCACATGAATATATTTCGATTTCCCACAAGGATGGCATAGATGAGGTTCTCTATTCATACTCTTCAATTTGTATAAAAACCTTGGAAGCAATCATGGGAGAGGGTCCATATTGAACAGTTCACCAACTTGTCCATGCTCTCCTCTTCATGCTAGATTTATCATAACATGCCTTTGAGCTTGACAAGGATGCCTCTACCTCAATGATTTCTCCTTTTATCATGGGATTTGCAACCTCCTCATTTCAGTCATCTTCTTTTGACTTCCAATACTTTTTGAACACAAAGGAAGTCAAAATCCTATAGCTGTAATACCCGTAAACTTGACTATCTTTACTTGAATCAAACAGAGTATAGAAATGAAAATTTGGTCCAAACATAAAGAGAAACGTTTAATCAACGATTTTGTATCAATGCCAATAATTAGCATACTAACATATCTGTAATTTAGTTATTTATGTTGGAACATGTCATGTATCGTGTATAATGGAAGTAATACCTTATTTGTTACTTCTTATGCAAGGGTAGACCTCATAGTTTTGATAAAGAAACTTTTGGATATGGGAAACTCACGTAACAGAGAAAGGAAAACTAGAAGGAATATCCCCATTGAAAAGGAAAATGAGGTAAGAGAAAAGGATAGGTTGGCAATGGAGAGAGTGAGACATGGTCCAAACATTTCCATGGATACTGCGTATGATCCTAACAGAGTTGATGACATAAAAACCTCTACTTCAGAACCACGGGTGAAATGGTTACGTCCAACGGACCTAACTCAAGTTCCAACGTCAACACAGTCTCCAACCAACAATCCATCAACGAGCCATGTTGAAGCTCTTGAAGACATAGGTGTATTGAGAGATGCTGAGTATGAAGCATTGGACCTAGGAGCAATGATTAATTTGCAATCTCTTCCAGAAGACCACAACCATGTCGAGCACACTCCCAATATGGACCGACATGTGAATGATTCACGACAATAAATGTTGATGTATATGTAACTTCGGAATGTATTCTTCTATGTATTTCATATATTGTAACCCGATGTTTATTCCGGGATGTTTCTATTATGTATTTGAGTCAGGTGGTCATGACCCGATGTTCCGATCGGGAGGATTAATAATGTAAACAAGTCATATCAAGTCATTAGGTAAGTCCCCACAGTTTAGGGGCACTTGGGTTATTATACACTAATTAAGGTGTAGGCTCAAGTAATTAATTATAAGTTAAGCCTACATGGTTGAGTGCACTTCAAGTCAACGGAAGAATATAAATAGAGAGTGAGAGTCTCTCTATTTATCACTTGTGAATTACATCACTTGCTCTCTCAAGTGTGGCTCACCTTTGGAGAAGGAAATCTTTGGCTTGACAGAAGACAGAAGGCTGCTGTTGTGTTGGGAGGTCATCTTACTATTTTGGGATCACATCTTGTGGTGATACTATCTTAGGTGAAGTTGAGGGGTTTTCTCCATTTATGGTTTCCCCTCCTAAAATCTTTGTGTCTCTTGTCTCTTGTGATGTGCTTATGTGATTGCTGTGCTTGTTATTCTCTCAGTGAAAAGATCTTATCATAATGCTAGCTTAAATGTTGAAAAACTAACATGGTATCAGAGCTAACCTGAGAAGAAGACATTGTGTAGCTACAGGAACTAGGGCTTCCTATTTTGTGGATCTTCCTCCACATATTTTCAGCAAAAGTATGCTAGGATGACTCTCCATTGAAGGGTGCATCTTTCTGTCGATGCGAAATTCAATTTCAAGCATTTTTAGTTTTGATGTGGAAATTAGGGCTTTCTACAGAAGAGGAATTTTTGAGTGAGACTAGCATAGGATTTTTCTCCTCATCAAAACCGAAATTTAGAGACCTGGATCAATAAATTTGGTTGGGTGAAACTTCGCGAAAGTCAAACCCTAGTTTGACCCTAAGCTAGGAGAAACCCTAAATACTAAAACTACTAAGTTTTGGTACAGTCGCTATATTCCGATATTGGCGAAGTCTCAGAAGCTGAAAATTGCAGGGGCCGAAGATAAAATCCTGATGAACACGGTGTCCAAAGGTAAGCCTCTTATGCGCTATATTATGGGAGATATGATCTCTCCAAGTTAGGGTTCCATCCTCTTCCAGAAATCATCCATAAATAGGACACCTGGGAAGATCTGCAATATCTTGGGCTACAGAGGTCCAAATGAAATTCATGAAGATGTTAGAGAAAGGGCACGGACTTTAATTTCTGTGGTAAGAAGTTCAGACTCATAAGATGAACCAGTAACATGTGGCATGCCGTACAACTTCGCTGTTCTGAACAGTCCAGTAACAGGTCACCTTGGGAAAAGGATCATAAATACCAAATGGTGAAACAAATGCTGATGAAACCTATGGTGTTGGATCAGGGACATGTGAGTTTACCTCAGTGAGAAATTTCAGACACAGAGGATCATTAATTTTAGATATATCACAGAAACAGTAATAGGAATTTATGCAGAAGAAATCAGAAAATTAGGGCTTCATGTTCCGGGAGTTTCGCTTCACTGTTTTCAGAAAAGGAGTACATTGGACAGCTCCATTTGAAGATATCTATCTGTTCATCCAATCATATCTGAAAGATTCCAAGTTTTGAAAATTATGGTTTCTGTGACAAACCCTAGATCAACGAACTCCGGGACAAGGACGGACACCTCAAATCGGTAAGATCTAATCCTTTGCTATTTCCATTTGAGGTTCTCATTTCAATATGATATATCACATCAGCTTAGTTAAAAGCTTGGGGAAGTTGAAAACTTCCAAACCTGGAAGTATATGATCTCTCTGAAGAAAATGGATTGGACACCTACATGAGGATGGAGGTTCCAGTTTCAGAGGGAGATGAGGCCAAAGAAGACATCATGCTCATGCTGCAGAGGATGATGAACCATCCAGAAAGAGATCCAGATATGAAAGAGAAGATTCTTCAAGCGAGGATGAATATGTTCTAATATCAGCTCTCATAGGTAACATTACTCATGGAAGTGATGATTGGCTTATAGACAATGGGGCTTCCAAACATATGATGGGATTCAAGGAATCCTTTGTAAGACTATCAGAACATGAATCACCTCACAAGGTGAAACTTGTAGATGAATACCAATATCCAATAAAAGGTAGTGAGGAATCTTCATACAAGCTAGACTCTGGAATGCAGGTTGCATTCATAGATGTTCAAATCATCATGTGACCAAAAGGAAAGACTATTGATGATGCGGTAGTGATTGGAGAACAAGAAGGAGGCTTGTATGAATTGAAGGGCCATCCAGAACAAGCCTTGATCCATGTAGAGCCAAATGAGCTTTGGCATAGAAGGCTTGCACATGTGCATTACAGAGCACTACCTATTGCAAGCAATGTTGTTGAAGGTCTTCCTGAATTTCAAGCTATTTGAAGGGAAGAACAAAGTCAAAATATGACCTAAAGAAACCAGTTGAAGAATGTGAAGATCCAGAATGCAGAGACCATGCAGTCATAAGAGTCTCTCAAATCAAAGAACAACTTGAAGTGGTAAAAGAAAAAGTGAAGAATGCAGAAGTGATGATGGCCACCTTGAATGGCCTCCTAGGATCATCGAATTCATTCATTCAAGGAATGTGTTCCAGAAGGAAGTGATTACTTTCAGCAAACTTTGGGAAGAGAAGAAGCTTGAATCATAAGAAGAGAAGAGAAGATGGGAGCAATTGAAGATCAAGAAAAGAAGATCCCTCAAGCAATGAGGAATATGAAGAACTCAACTCTTGAAGAACTTCTTATCCACCTCAGCATTTGGATAAGAAATGATGCGACTATGAATGAAGAAGACGATGAAGCTGAAGGATCAAGAAGGAGTCTACCCTCAAAACAAATAAAGATAAGTATTCAATTGTCATTTCATTATATTATTTTGTTATGCATTTGTTTATATTCAGTTGTTGTATTATGCATGATAGGATGTTTGCATTAATGACAGCATACTACTAATATGCATGTGATGGGTAAGTAGCTCATGGTGCTATACAAATTCTCCATTGCTACTTATCTAGAATGAAACCTCTTTGCTGACATATTGGATTAGTGCACAATCTCAATGTTGTCCTGGTAGAGATGGAAGGCATCTATAAAGTTTCGGTGAGATATGGATGAATGTTGTATTGGCTAAAGTAGTTGCATGATCATATATTTATGCATAAGAATTTGCCAATATGAATTTTCCTTATGAAATGTTTCTAACCATGCAAATGCATTTGACATGTAGGAAATATCGCATACATAATTGCCTATAAGAAAAGAAGGATGAAGACTTGTTCCGAAGAACGAGTGATGATAGTTCAAAGACAAAGAATAATATGACAAGCTAACAGATGGGTGCAAGATGAACTTTTGAAGAAGTTCAAGATAGAGGATCTTAGTATCCAGTGATCCTAGATGGATACTACTTGTCACTCCAGTACAAAATGTTTCAGTGCATAGAGTACGGAAGACAGAGGGAGTATGATGCTCTGCTTCAGAGGGAGTGATTGCAGAAGATCCTGAGGTTCGACATGGTACGACAGGATGGGAAGATTACTGATGATTCTAGGATTTACTGAGAGTAAAGTGGATTCCAACCTTTGATCCAAGGTTGAATGTGGAAGACCAGTGATGCTGCTGTTATGTATTGATGCACTATTGTTCTAGGTATGGTGGTGTGGCAGAATACAGATGGAATCTTCCTTGGACAAGGGAAGTATGCAGTAGAGATCCTGAAGAGGTTCAGGATGATGGACTGCATGGCCTCACCTATGGCATTGAACCTGAAGCTATTGAGTGATGCTTCTTTAGAGACGGTTGATACTACGATGTATCGTCAAATGATTGGGTCCTTGATGTACCTGAGACCAGATATTTGCTTTGCTGTGAACACATTGAGACATGTTCACCTGGTGGTTGCAAAGCATGTAGGGGTACAATTGATTATGGGCTCAAGTACAATGTGAATCAAAAGATTAACCTGGAGGGTTATGTTGATTCTGATTGGGCAGGAAGTGCCATCGACATGAAGAGTACTTCAGGATGTTGCTTCAGTATGGGATCGGGTGTGATCTCTTGGTTTAGCAGGAAGCAATCCTGTGTGGCACTGAGTACAGCTGAAGCAGAGTATGTCGCAGCTTGTTCAACTAGTTGTGAGGCAGTATGGCTACGGAAGCTACTGTCTAATATATTTTATCTCCAGTGGGATGCCAGAGAATCCAATGTTCCATGACAGGTCGAAGCATATTGAGATCAAATATCACTATATTAGGGATATGGTGCAGAGAGGAGCAGTGAAGCTCCTGTATGTTGCGACGGAGGAACAGATAGCTGATGTTTTGATGAAGCCATTGGCTAGGCTGAAGTTTGAGTACTTCAGAGAGAGACTTGGTGTTCTCCAGATCGAGGCTTCCTCCCAGAGATAGTGATGAGACCCAGATCCATTCTGTCATGGTGAGAGGATTCAGTTCCTTCCATGTCAGATATGAGTGCTGAGATTGAGAGCCATTCTGATGAGTAGGTCAGATGTAAGGGCTGTGCCATTCTGTTCATGGCTAAAGGATTTAGTTCCTTCCATGTCAGATGTAAGTGCAGAAATCTCTCTTCATTGTGGTTGAGAGTCTTCCATCATTAGGTGGGATTGTGCCATTCTGACGAGCAGGTCAGATGTAAGGGCAAAGCCATTCTGTTCATGGCTAAAGGATTTAGTTCCTTCCATGTCAGATGTAAGTGCAGAAATATCTCCTCATTATAGTTGAGAGTCTTCCATCATTGGGTGGGATTGTGCCATTCTGACGAGAAGGTCAGATGTAAGGGCAGAGCCATTCTGGTCATGGCTAAAGGATTAAGTTCCTCCCATGATAGATGTGAGTGCTGGCCATTCCGACGAGAAGGTTAGATGTAAGGGCAACTGCCATTCTCTAGGAGAATGGAGGCACTTGGTCAGTTACCAGGTAGCTCAGTCAAGGAGGACTGGGGGCCATTCTGATGTGACTACGGAGATGTGTTCTTGTAGGATCAAATGTGAGTGCAAGCCTTTCCATCACTGTGATAGGATGTGTTCTTGTCTGGATGGATGTAAGTGCAGGAAGTCTTCCACCACTGTGATAGGATTGGTTCTTGTCTGGGTGGGAGTCTTCCATCATTGTGATAGGATGTGTTCTTATCTGGATGGATGGGCCTTTCTGACGAGTAGGTCAGATGTAAGTGCTGAAATCTTCCACCACTGTGATAGGATTGGTTCTTGTCTGGGTGGGAGTCTTTCATCACTGTGATAGGATTGGTTCTTTTCTGGATGAAATTGGAGAAATCTTCCACCACTGTGATAGGATTGGTTCTTGTCTGGGTGGGAGTCTTCCATCACTGTGATAGGATGTGTTCTTGTCTGGATGGAAGGGCCTTTCTGACGAGTAGGTCAGATGTAAGTGCTGAGCCATTTCACATATGGTAGTTGATTGTGCCTACCATGCTGGTGAATGTGAGTGCTGGGCCTTTCTGATGGGATTGTAGTTTACTACATGATCAGATGTAAGTGCTGGGCGAATACCTACATGAGGGGAGGCCTACATCCAGCATGAAAAAGGGCTAGCTCTGTAGAACTTCCTATGACGAGATAGTACACACTTGATGATGACCAGCAGAGATCCAGATCGAGAGATGATCCAGATCTAGGTATGATGACTCCGAGAGATCCAGATCGAGTGATGATCCAGATCTAGCAGTGATGATCCAGATCGAGTGATGATCCAGATCTAGTCCAGAGAGATGATCCAGATCGAGTGATGATCCAGATCTAGTCCAGTGATGTTGATCCATATCAAGTGATGATCTAGATCCAGTGATGCCTTTGTATGATGATCCAGATCGAGAGATGATCCAGATCCAGATGACTTGAAGATGAAGATG
>LPNX010066016.1:0-48074 GCA_001517045.1 Pseudotsuga menziesii | reverse complement strand
TGTCTCTTGTGATGTGCTTATGTGATTGCTGTGCTTGTTATTCTCTCAGTGAAAAGATCTTATCATAATGCTAGCTTAAATGTTGAAAAACTAACAATAAAGAAGCCCTAGGATACATTGCTCATGTCCACCTACCCTACCTCGACTGTCTACTACAAGAAAAAGGACTCCTAGACGTATCCATGTGGATGAAAGTTGTATGTCAGGCCTTGAAGGTAAGTTGCCCAAATGCACTATCGATTGGCAATGTAAGAAATTAATGAAGGAATATTTTGAATCCAAAGGCGATGCAGGTAAATGTCAATTATTACTATGTTTGTTAAAGTCAAATATTTTAGTTGTTGTTAGGATAATTCTGGGCGTAAAGATGGTTAGAAGTTCATATGCTAACAATCATATTGTTAGAAATCTCCAATCTTCTTTTAATGTGATTGGGAATACATCCCGTACTAAAGATCTTTGTGCAGCTCATCGTGTGCTATCAGAATCAGTTGTAAGCAAGTCCACACAGCAATTTCGCCTCCTTTCACACACTTCTCAGATACTTAAATTAAATAGAAAAACTGTTCAAAAGTACTCTATTATAAGAGAAAATCTGCAAACTCTAGGTGGAAAATATTTTTGGGCTTTTGTTGGCAGGTTGCCTCATCGAGATATGAAGCTAATTGATGTTGTCAAGGAATTAGTACAAACATTCTGGAATGATCATACCAGACCGTCATGTAATAAAATAGATGTGCTAAATCTGAGAAAAGGTTCTATAGAATGTTAACCCCATGTCAAACACTTCCTTAACACAACACATGCTGAACTCTATGAGAGATTCAAGAATGAGCACACACAATTGAACCTGGGCCAAAGGTCATTTGAGAAATGTAAACTATGGTACATTCGTATATGCATTGATCAAAACACATGCTGTTGTAGATACCATGTAGAATATGAATATTTTTTTGACACGTATAAACATATATTTTGTGATTTGCATACTAACCATGAGCAAGGCTGCAATGAATCTGTAATACCACCGAACGCATCGAGATATTTTATCACCAGCATCATGTGTCCAAGGCATGAAGGAAAAAAATACTATGGAAAGTCATGTCTATATGGGAATTGTTCTAGGTGGAGTGGGTTTTCTCTTTTGAACCATTGCATTCATAAAAGTGATGAGCATCAATTTGGAAATATGAGCGTGGAGATGCAGAGCTTCAAGTACGTAACCTATCAATCAGATAATGCAAAGGAAGGTAAAAAGATTGCATTGATGAATTCACAGGTGAAAATGATTATTGCATGTTTTTCCTCTTACATGTTCAGTTTCTACATATACATTCTTTAAAGGTCACATTCTAATATGACCCTGGTTTTTAGGGCAACAGGTACGGGTATGCATATGTTACATAAGACTTATAATGTGCTGCATATATGGAACTACTTTGAGACCAGCAAGGACAAAGGTGAGCATGACAGGACCAGTGCATGCATCTAGACCGCACTACGAAGGGAGGAGATGAGGTTTACCAGAAACCCCCATATCAAAGATGCATAATCCATAGTTCAATGGTGCTCAACAACAATGTCAAACCAAAATTCAGTGGTAAGAAGTCCAGTTAGGGATTTTTGGCATATGGTTGACATAGATAGATCACATTCCTATAGTTGCAACAAAGTACAAGGAACACGTGGATTTCATTTGGTTCAAAGCTCAAACAACCCCCTATTTGAAATATGGATGCGGAAACTTGCTTGCTTTTGCAGCCCTTGTAGCAGTGGTGAATGGGATGGATGTGAATGCATGGATTGGGTTGATGATTGGGATCGTGTGTCACCTGCACCAGACCCACGTGTAGTCGGTGAAACAACCCACTTACAGGAGGGTAAGTCAGTAATTTCGACAGACTATGACCATATCTCAGATCTTGTACAACCAAAACACATATATGTAGTTGTTGCCCCAATAAACAATGAATGGGGTACGAATTATTGGTTGGAACGATGCTTTCGAGGTAAGAAAATCCTGAACGGATCATTAATTGATGATGAAGGTAATGAATTTCCTGATGGCTTGATGGTGGTTGAGGGTGAATATCTTACACTAGATGGGAAATCAAGAAGAACTAGTGGGCATGTATTCGTGTATTACAGACCAGATTCTGTGGCCTATCACATCACAAACTTGATTGTTGGCATGAACATCCATATACAGACAATGTAAAGGAAGAACTTAACCAAGATACATTACTTCTTGCCTCATTCAGAGCACGATATTGATACAGGAAATTAGCAACAGAGAGGATCCAGCTGGCTATATTGAATGAGATTGGGTAATTGCACTTACACTCCACTTGGATGCCGGTTCCATGAGTGATTGAAATTGATAGCTACTATTAAAAGACAAGATGATCACGATAACTTACTCTGCTTTCTATGTGAACTTTGCAAAAGCCTTTCCCTTTCCATCTATATCGATGTCATGTCTGAATATATAGCATGCATAATTACTTATTAGCAAGTATGATCTGTTTTATGCACCATATTGGTAATAAGTATTTATACATGCTATATATTCAGACATGAAATTGATATAGATGGAAAGGGTACGGATTTTGCAAAGTTCACATAGAAATCCGAGTAAGTTATCATGACCATCTTGTCTTTTTAATAGTAGCTGTCAATTTCAACCACTCATGGTTGTCTTGTCTTTTAATAGATTTTGACGTGTTAGCTTGCACAAGCACATGATTCTCTACATTTGACTATGCAAGAATACAAAAGCTATGCAAGAATACAAATATGCCACTAAAGCTATGCAAGAATACAAATTTTCGTCATTTGCATTCTCAATTCCTTCTGTTCTTTTTAATTAGAGATTGAATTATTTGAATGTAACTTTCAAGTGAAAATGTTTGATGCATGTATCTTCAATAGACACCCTTCACTGGTTTAATATTTCACCCATGTTTCTCTTACCTTTGCTACAGGAGTTTAAAAATCATGTCCTTCACAGATTTTCTAACTCTGCACTTTATATTGTTCTCTACATTTACTACTTGGTAAACCACTATCTTTGCAACTTTCTCTTCAATTTGTGTTGCATCAGGCTACTATTCAAAAAATAATTGCTCTAATATTATGAAATGGTATTTGACTTGTGCATTATGCTTTCATCTCTAAATTTTAATTGCTATTCTAGTAAGTTTTTATCCTTCTTCTATTTGAGTCAATAATTATAATTTAATGAGAAAGTAGAAGGTATAACACAAAGCAAGGTCAACAATTAGCATGTCATCCCAGAACGAGAGTGAGCAAGTGTCCCTGAACGACATTTTCATGTGACTTGCAGCTCGACATAACTCAGCAACCGAAGTTTGGATCGATGATTTGTGGACTCCGTTGGTCTCCTAGCGTGCCATTACCTCTAGAGGGCCCTCCCGACTGCATTTTCATGGCCCAGTGACTCCACATTGCATCGGTTTCGTAAACTAGTGTTTTGCTAAGTTTCCTTCAATGCAACTCTTGCACTGGTGGGTCAACTCTGAAAAAACCTCCTCCATGCTAGTCTCGGTGGTGTTCCCATGTTGGCATTGGCCATACACACCTATTAGAGACAACGACATGCAATCTTGCCGCTATGTTTGGCTTTTCGCTTTTGGACCGAGGGTGACCAAGTGTCCCTGAACGATATTTTCATGCGACTTGCAACTCGACATAAGTCAAAAATCGTAGTTCGAATGAACGAGACATAAACTTCGTTGGTGTCCTGGAATGCCATTACCTCTAGTGGGCCCTCTCCACCACATTTTCATGGGAAAATGACTCCACTGTGCATCGGTTTCATAAAATAGGATTTTTCTCTGTTTCCTTCAATGCAACTCTCGTACTAGTGGGTCAACTCTGAAAAACCCTCATCCATGCTAGTATTGGTGGTGTTCCCATGTCTGCATTGGCCATACACACTAGTTAGAGCCAACGGCATGCAATATTGCTGCTCCATTTGGTTTTTTGCTCCTGAACCGAGAGTGACCAAGTGTCCCTGAATGACATTTTCATGTGACTTGTAACTTGACATAACTCGGAAACCGTAGGTTAAATCGATGAGTCGTTGACTCCATTGGTCTCCTGGAATTCCATTACCTCTAGTTCACCCTCTCCACTACATTTTCATCTGCTAGTGACTCCATTGTGCATTGGTTTCGTAAACTAGGGTTTTGCTCAGTTTCCTTCAATGCAACTCTTGCACTAGTGGGTCAACTCTGTAAAACCATCCTCCGTGCTAGTCTTGGTGGTGTTCCCATGTCAGAATTGGCCATACACACCTGTTAGAGATAACGACATGCAATCTTGCTGCTCCATTTGGTTTTTTTTCTCCCAGACCGAGAGTGACCAAGTGTCCCTGAACGACATTTTCATGCGACTTGCAAGTCAACATAACTTGCAAACCGTAGGTCGAATCGATGAACCTTTGACTCTGTTGGTATCCTGGCATGCCATTACCTCTAGTGGGCCCTCTCCACAGCGTTTTCATGGGCCAGTGACTCCACTATGCTTTGTTTTTGTAAAATAGGGTTTTGCTTAGTTTCCTTCAATGCAACTCTCGCACTAGTGGGTCAACTCTGAAAAACCCTCCTCCATACCAGTATTGGTGGTGTTCCCATGTCAGCATTGGCCATACACACATGTCAAAGCCAATGACATGCAATATTGCTGCTCCATTTGGTTTTTCGCTCCCGGACCGAGAGTGACCAAGTGTCCCTGAACGACATTTTCGTGCGACTTGCATTGCAGCATTGTAACCACCTCTGACACATATGTCAAGGAGCATTGGGGACAAGAATATGTAGTACACAACTAGAGGAGGAATGCATTACATGATGAAACTTGGATATGCATAGGGAAACTAGGGTTTATATATGTAAGTAAACCTTGGAGAAGGAGATATAATACTAGAGGAATTGATGGTTGTCTTGCAGAATCTATAGCTCTTGTTGTCAAGGAAAAGGAGGTAGAATTAGGGTTCCAACCCTATAGAAGATAAGAAGAAAAGAGCTAATGTCTTTGGTGATATTGCAGTCTTATTCTTGTGTGATACATGGAGGTTAGGGAAAGACCATGGAAAAATTAACTTGATAAGTCTCGAGCTTCTTTTGATTCCTTTCTTAGAAGAATATTTTTTTAAGTTTAGTTGATTTTCCATGGATTTCTTGGTGCTTGTTTTGATGCAATAGACAAAGACCTAGGGTTTGAGGAATCATCATAGGATAGACATGTTGACATCGAAATTGGTGCTAGACTTGTCTGAAATGCCATGTGCTTCTATGATGAAAGATGATTAGGGTTTATAAACCCTAACGAGGAAAACAATTATAGTGTGGATACCTTAATGCATGCTAGGGTTTCATGAACTACAATTGCATACTAGGGTTTCATGAAGTACAATTGCATGCTATAACTAGAGTTGAGAAGTTATGAGAAGAAACACATGTACATGTACGAATTGAAAAACAACTAGGGTTTTGTGAACTACAATTGCATGCTATAACTATTGTTGATAAGTTATGATATGGAACTAGGGTTTTTTGACCTCTTTAAAAGATATGAGATGGAAGTAGAAACACATGTACATGTACAAATCCAAAACCAACTAGGCTTTCATGAACTACAAATTGCATGCTATAACTAGGGTTGAGAAGTTATGAGATAGAAATATGGATTTATGAGCTCTTTACAAGCTATGAGATGGAAAAGAGAAACACACCTACGGTTTCATGAACTACCATTGCATGCCAGGGTTTCATGAACTACAATCTCGTTGATACTTTCATACTAGGGTTTCATGAACTACAATTGCATAGTAGGGTTTCGTGAACTACAATTGCATGCTATAGTTTCATGAACTACAAACTGCATGCTATAACTAGGGTTGAAAATTTATGATATGGAAGTAGGGTTTTATGACCTCTTTACAAGTTATGAAATGGAAAAGAGAAACACACCTACGGTTTCATAAACTACCATTGCATGATAGGGTTTCATGAACTACAATCTCGTTGAGACATTCATACTAGGGTTTCATGAACTACAATTGCATAAAAGGAAATTATGTGTTCCTTTTAGGGGCTTAAACTATGTCATTAAATGCACATTAATGGGAAGACTTGATACTGTTGGATTCGTCAGTAAAATGACATTGGTATATTTTAAAGACACATGTTTCATTAAATGAAAATTTGACACATTAAATGACATTGGTATATTTAAAAAAAATATCATTGGAAATCCAACATAATTATCTATATTTTTTTTTTAATCCAAATGTTGAAATTCATATGCAAAATATGAGTTTTGAGGGCTTCAAATTACGACATGGGTAAAATTTCCATTTTCCATCGCCATATTTGGCCAAAAATAGTTATCCATCTTCATGCAATTACCCAATATTGATGAAAGGTTTCAAAGATGAATGATGGGGAGGAAGCTGAAGGGGATATGAGTCCAAATGGGGTCCAAAGGGGGTCCAAAGGGGGAATGACCTATTCCTTATGAAAAGTATTTACGTTGGCCTAAAATTCCTACATGTGATTGTCTTATTTTCTATAATTATCCTTAAGTTTATGCTAAACTTGAACCGATACCGTAGCTAAATGAGAGAGGAAATATAATTATGAGAACTTAGTAATTCTATGTCAAAGGTGCATATATAATTCTTTTACTAACTACCTCCTATATTTGAGGGACCAAGTGGACGAAATACTCCTCTCTAACACTCATTCTCTCAATTCATGGAAGGAAAAATTTGAATGGGAAGAGAGAAACTTGGAAAAAAGGGTTCTTGGAGAGAAAAGAATGGTTTGAAGGAATAAAACTAAACCTAATTCTCAAATGAACCATGGAGAGATGAAATAAAGGTTGTCAAATGAGATTAGACACCATTGGAGAGAATTTAGATACCAATGTAACTCCATAAATATTGTTTTCCTATTAGGATATCCAAAGAACAATAAAATCCATGTTAAAAAGCTTCACAACTCTAGGAATGAAACCTGGAAGGAGGTAGTGTCTTGGGATCACATTGGCCATACTAAAGATAATTGGGAGGAAGGGTATGCTTGACGGACAATTCAATAGAGAAAATATGAACTCCAAGCCTTGGTTCCATCCAAGAACACCAAATTGTTCTTGTAAGCCACTAGTATAACCTTATCCAACTTTAGGAAGTCTTGCCCCAAGATAACTGAATGGTCATCCAATGGAGCCACTACCAAGTCTACTCTTCCATACCAATCTCAAACCTTCATTGACGATGCATGAGCCAACCTAGCTACTGACTTCATCGATGAGTTCACCACTTTGAATGTGGTCTTTCTTCCCTAAGTATTACTATGAAGTGTTGTCATTGTTATCCTACTAAAACTAAGGGTGGCGCCAATGTCAACCAAATCTGAAACCTTCAACCAATTGATCATCATGGGCTGGTGTAATCTAATGCTGGTCAGTTATGACGCGTTCGTTGCAATGGACTTCTGGAAAAATAGAAATCTGAACATCAGAAAGCAATATTAGAGGTACCTACACAACTTTTTGGAATATGGTGTAAGAATATGAAACGTGGACAATCGGATTAACTTCCGGAATATATAACTTTTATTTATGGAAACTAAGCATAAATCCCCAAAAACGAGGTTCTTCTAGGGTTGGTATGTTATATTTTTCGCAAAAAATAATGAATATGTTTGCGTTGGTCCACTTGTTTGGTATGCAAATGGTGGAATTTTGTGAAAACAACTATATAGAGTTGTAGATAACAGGTGTGTCTAGTGCAGCGACATTTTTCCATATTTATTTATGTTATATTTTTTATTTTTCAAATTAAGGAAGTCAGTGATGCCCTAAAATGACAAGGTCGAGCATTTGTGCACCACATCTTATTCATAACATAGTCAATGAATGATTGTTTTTTTTTACGATGTAGGTCTTTGTGTCTTCTTATGCGGGTTCTTTTCTGTTTTTCAAATAGGTGAGGAAATCAAAAGTTATAGCCGAAGCAAATAGCCTACCTTTTGTGTTAGATTGACGTTAGTCATTCAAAATTAAATAAAAATAGAAAAAGATAATAGATTTAAATAAAAAGTTACATATTCAAAATCTACAGACAGAGCTATACAAGTGTGTGAATTTTCATTAACAGTGGACAAGCGTGGCATATGGAAAATCATGCATGAAATAGCAGAAGTGGTACAAAACAAGTTTTTATGTCATAAGACAGTCCAAACCACTTGGTTGGGCAACCCGAACCTAAAAACAAAGCAGCCAAGTCATCGACCACTTTGGTTGGAAAAAAGGTGCTGCCAAAATGCTAAATTTAAATCATGCGTGCGCGTAGTTTAAAACATAATGCGCACGCACTAGAAGCGCGATCGCACTCTCTGGGTGCACACGCACTAAAAGCGTGTGCACGCACGCTAAAGATGTGTGCCCGTATTTGCTAAGTAAACACTTTGTTTTGATTTTATTTTCAAGCATTTGCAATGGAATGATGATGATGACAATGATGATCAAATGAGGATGATGACTATGATGATGATGAGGAGGATGATGACTATGATGATGATGAGGATGATGACTATGACAATGATGATGATGATGATGATGATGATGAGTATGCTGATGAAGAGGATGGGGATGATGAGGATGATGGGGATGATGATGTTGATGACGATGATGATGATGATGAGGAGGATTATAATGACTATGATGATGAACAATGATGATGATGATCACGATGACTATTACTATGATGACAGTGATTATGATGATAATGATGATGATTGCGATGATGGGGATGATGATGTTGATGACGAAGACAATGATGATGAGGAGGATGATGATGACTATGAAGATGAACAATGATGGCGATGATGACGATGCTGACGATGACGAGGAACAATGAAGATGATGATGATGATGATGATAAGGATGATTTCAATGACGATGATGAGGATTAGGATGAGGATTAGGATGAGGATGATGATGACGACGACAATGATGAGGAACAATGATGGTGATGATGATGATGATGATGATGAGGATGATGACGAGGATGATGCTGATGACGATGACGATGAGGAAAAATGATGATGATGATGATAGGTTTAGTTGAAACTTTGCTTTGATTTTATTTCCAAGCATTTGCAATGGAATGATGATGATGAACAATGATGATAAGGAGGAGGAGGATGATGACAATGATGATGATGAGGATGATGACTATGATTATGATGATGAGGAGGATGATGATGATGATGACGATGATGATAATGATGGTGAACAATGATGGTGATGATGACGATGATGATGAGGATGATGAGGATGATGATGATGATGACGATGATGAACAATGTTGGTGATGATGATGATGACAATGATGATGATGAGGATGATGACTATGATTATGAAGAGGATGAGGATGATGAGGATGATGATGTTGATGGCGACGATGATGATGAGGAGGATTGTAATGACTATGATGATGAACAATGATGATGATGATGATGATAACGATGACTATTTCTATGATGAACAATGATGATGATGATGATGATGATGATGATGATAACGATGACTATTTCTATGATGACAAAGATTATGATGATGATGATTATTATTGCGATGATGAGGATGATGATGTTGATGACGAAGATGATGATGAGGAGGAGGAGGATGATGACTATGAAGATGACTATGAGGATGAACAATAATGGAAACGATGATGGTGATGAATAACAATGACGATGACGACGAGTAACACTGATGATGATGAGGATGATGATGACGATGACAATGATGACGAACAATGATGGTGATGATGATGAGGATGATGAGGATGAGTACGAGGATGATGAATGATGACGACGACGATGAGGAACAATGATGTTGATGATGATAGGTTTAGTTGAAACATTTCTTTGATTTATTTCCAAGCATTTGCAATGGAATGATGATGATGAACAATGATGATGAGGAGGAGGAGGATGATGACAATGAGGATGATGACAATGAGGATGATGAGGATGACGATGTTGATGACGACGATGATGATGAGGAAGAGGATTATAATGACTATGATGATGAACAATGATGGTGATGATGATGATGACGACGAGGATAATGATCATGATGACTATTACTATGATGACAGTGATTATGATGATGATGATGATGATTGCAATGATGAGGATGATGATGTTGATGACAAAGATGATGATGATGGGGAGGGTGATGATGAATATGAAGATGACTATGAGGATGAAAAATGATGGCGATGATGATGGTGATGATGAACAGTGATGATGACAACGATGTTGACAACAACAAGTAACAATGATGATGATGATGATGATAACTGTGATGATGATGATAAGGATGATTTCAATGAGGATGATGACTATGATGATGAGGATTAGGATGGGGATGATTATGACGATGATAGTGATGATGAACAATGATGGTAGTGATGATGATGATGATGAGGATGAGGACGAGGATGATGATGATGACGACGACGATGAGGAACAATGATGATGATGATGATACGTTTAGTTGATAATTCCATTTGATTTTATTTCCAAGTATTTGCAATGGAATGAAGATGGTGAACAATGATGATGAGGAGGAGGAGGATGATGACAATGATGATGATGAGGATGATGACTATGATGATGACGAGGATGATGACAATGATGATAATGGTGAACAATGATGGTGATGATGATGGTGATGATGATGATGAGGACGCGGATGATGATGGTGATGGTGATGATGATGAGGATGATTATGATCACTATGATGAACAATGTTGGTGATGATGATGGTGACAATCATGATTATGAGGAGGAGGAGGATAATGATGAAGTGGATGAGGATGATTACGATGATGAGGATAATGATGTTGATGACAACGATGATGATGATGACGAGGATTATAATGACTATGATGATGAACAATGATGGTGATGATGATGATGATGATGGTGATGATGCTGATTGCAATGATGAGGATGATGATGTTGATGACAAAGATGATGATGATGAGGAGGATGATGATGACTATGAAGATGACTATGAGGATGAATAATGATGGCAATGATGATGGTGATGATGGACAATGATGATGACGATAATGCTGACGATGATGAGGAACAATGATGATGATGATGATGATGATTGTGATGATGATGATAAGGATGATTTCAATGACAATGATGAGGATGATGACTATGATGATGAGGATTAGGATGAGAATGACGATGATGATGACAGTGATGACAAACAATGATGGTGATGATGATGATGATGATGGGGATGAGGACGAGGATGATGATGATGATGATAGGTTTAGTTGAAACTTTGCTTTGATTTTATTTCCAAGAATTTGCAATGGAATGATGATGATGAGGAGGAGGAGGATGATGACAATGATGATGATGACTATGATGATGATGAGGATGATGATGATGATGATGATGAGGATGAGGATGATGATGATGATGATGATGATGATGATGAGGATGATGATGATGATGGTGGTGACCAATGATGGTGATGATGACGATGATGATGAGGATGAGGATGAGGATGATGATGATGAGGATGAGGATGAGGATGAGGATGAGGATGATGATGATGATGATGACAAACAATGTTGGGGATGATGATGATGACAATGATGATGATGAGGAGGAGGAGGATGATGATGAAGAGGATGATGACGATGATGACGATGATGAGGATGATGATGTTGATGATGACAACAATGATGATGATGAGGATTATAATGACTGTGATGATGATGATCACGATGACTATTACTATGATGACAGTGATTATGATGATGATTATGATGATTGCGATGATGAGCATGATGATGTTGATGACGAAGATGATGAGGAGGAGGAAGATGATGAGTGACTATGAAGATGACTATGAGGATGAATAATGATGGCGGTGATGAACAATGATGATGACGACGATGTTGAGGATGATGAGGAATAATGATGTTGATGATGATGATGATTGTGATGACTGTGATGATGATGATAAGGATGATTTCAATGACGATGATGAGGATGATGACTATGATGATGAGGATTAGCATAAGGATTAGGATGACGATGACAATGATGACGAACAATGATGGTGATGATGATGATGATGATGATGATGATGAGGACGAGGATGATGATGATGATAGGTTTAGTTGAAACTTTCCTTTGATTTTATTTCCAAGCATTTGCAATGGAATGATGATGATTAGGAGGAGGAGGATGGTGACAATGACAATGATGAGGATGATCACTATGATGATGAGGATGATCACTATGATAATGAGGATGATGATGACGACGATGATGATGATGGTGAACAATGATGGTGATGATGATGATGATGATGATGATGATGATGAGGATGATGAGGATGATGATGATGATGAAAACGATGACAAACAATGTTGGTGATGATGATGATGATGAGGATGATGATGATTAGGAGGAGGATGATGGTGATGATGATGACAATGATGGTGATGAGGATGATGGCTATGATGATGAGGATGAGGATGATGATGACGATGATGATGACAATGACAATGATGATGAACAATGATGGCGATGATGATGATGATGAGGATGGGGATGAGGATGATGATGATAGGTTTAGACTATATTGTAGTGGTGATGATGATGATAGGTTTTAGAGTATATTGTAAAAATACTCGAAATAATCATGAATACAAAGTTGTTGTTGAAGAACCTTAGTCATTAAATGAAATAAATGTCAGTGAGTAAATTCTCTAAATGTTAGACAAGGGCACGCATGCGTTTAAGTTTGTGTGCCTGTCCATGTGCGCGTGCAGTCTTATACACACATGTGCATGCTTAAAGGCATGTGCACGCACCTGTTAGTAGGTAAAAAAAATAGAGTTTTGAATTCCTGGGATTGCTACCTATTTTCATGGGTTTTCTTTTGTTGTTCACGCATTTTGTGCTCCTCACCTATGAAATTATGCTCACACTCCATCACCACTCTTTGATATATTGGATGGAAGCTCACTGTTGGAATCTATCAAACATATTCAGTGGTTTTGGAAGTTAGTGGAAAGATTCACACTACAAGTTTTCATTGGAAGAAGAGATCATTTTGAATAGCTATGGTGAATTGTAAATAATTATTTTAATTCACAAGTTTTCAGATCATTTCATTGATTTATGTTTTATGATATGCCTACAACAATATCCCTCTCATAGAAAACATTTAATCTCACAAGAATAAATACTAACTTCACATCTAAACAAGTCTCATATTCTCCATACAAGATGAAGTATGCCATGTTAACTAATTTACATTTGCACATGAATATATTTTTATTTTACACAATGATGGCATAGATGAAGTTATATCTTGAGACTCTTCAATTTAAAAAAATACATTTGAAGTAATCATGGGAGAGGGTCCATATTGAATAGTTCACCAAGTTATCCATATTCTCTATACAAGATGAAGTATGCAATGTAGAGCAATAACCATTTGCACATGAATATATTTCCATTTCCCACAAGGATGGCATAGATGAGGTTCTCTATTGAGACTCTTCAATTTGTATAAAAACCTTGGAAGCAATCATGGGAGAGGGTCCATATTGAATAGTTCACAAACTTGCCCATGCTCTCCTCTTCATGCTAGATTTATCATAACATTCCTTTGAGCTTGACAAGGATGCCTCTACCTCAATGATTTCTCCTTTTTTCATGGGATTTGCAACCTCCTCATTTCATTCATCTTCTTTTGACTTCCAATACTTTTTTAACACAAAGGAAGTCAAAATCCTATAGCTGTAATACCCGTAAACTTCACTATCTTTACTTGACTCAAATAGAGTATAGAAATGAAAATTTGGTCCAAACATAAAGAGAAACCTTTAATCAATGATTATGTATCAATGCCAATAATTAGCATACTAACATATCTGTAATTTAGTTATTTATGTTGGAACGCGTCATGTATCCTGTATAATGGAACAAATACCTTATTTGTTACTTCTTATGCAGGGGTAGACCTCATAGTTTTGATAAAGAAACTTTTGGATATGGGAAACTCACGTAATAGAGAAAGAAAAACTAGAAGGAATATGCCCATTGAAAAGGAAAATGAGGTAAGAGAAAAGGATAGGTTGGAAATGGAGAGAGTGAGACGTGGTCCAAAAATTTCCATGGATACTGCATCTGATCCTAACAGAGTTGATGACATAACAACCTCTACTTCAGAACCACGGGTGAAATGGTTACGTCCAATGGAACCAACTCAAGTTCCAACATCAACACAGTCTCCAACCAACAATCCATCAATGAGCCATGTTGAAGCTCTTGGAGACATAGGTGTATTGAGAGATGTTGAGTATGAAGCATTGGACCTAGGAGCAATGATCAATTTGCAATCTCTTCCAGAAGACCACAACCATGTTGAGCACACTCCCAATATGGACTGACATGTGAATGATTCACGACAATAAAGAAGCTCTAGGATACATTGCTCATGTCCACCTACCCTACCTCGACTGTCTACTACAAGAAAAAGGACTTCTAGACGTATCCATGTGGATGAAAGTTGTATGTTAGGCCTTGAAGGTAAGTTGCCCAAATGCACTATCGATTAGCAATGTAAGAAATTAATGAAGGAATATTTTGAATCCAAAGGCGATGCAGGTAAATGTCAATTATTACTGTGTTTGTTAAAGTCAAATTGTTTAGTTGTTGTTAGGATAATTATGGGCATAAAGATGGTTAGAAGTTCATATGCTAACAATCATATTGTTAGAAATCTCCAATCTGCTTTTAATGCGATTGGGAAGATGTCCCGTACTAAAGATATTTGTGCGCCTCATAGTGTGCTATCAGAATTAGTTGTAAGCAAGTCCACACAGCAATGTCACCTCCTTTCACACACTTCTCAGATACTTAAATTAAATAGAAAAACTGTTCAAAATTACTCTATTATAAGAGAAAATTTGCAGACTCTAGGTGGAAAAGATTGTTGAGCTTTTGTCTGCAGGTTGCCTCATCGAGATATGAAGCTAGTTGATGTTGTCAAGGAATTAGTACAAAATTTCTGGCATGATCATACCAGACCTTCATCTAATCAAATATATGTGCTAAATTTGAGAAAAGGTTCTATAGAATGTGAACCCCATGTCAAACACTTCCTTAACACAACACATACTGAACTCTATGAGAGATTCAAGAATGAGCACACACAATTGAACCTGGGCCAAAGGTCATTTGAGAAATGTAAACCATGGTACATTCGTATATGCATTGATGGAAACACATGCTATTGTAGATACCATGTAGAATATGAATATTTCTTTGACACGTATAAACATATATTTTGTGATTTGCATACTAACCTTGAGCAGGGCTGCAATGAATCTGTAATACCACCGAATGCATCGAGATATTTTATCACCAGCATCATGTGTCCAAGGCATGAAGGACAACAATACTATGGAAAGTCATGTCTATATGGGAATTGTTCTAGGTGCAGTGGGTTTGCTCTTTTGAGACATTGCATTCATAAAAGTGATGAGCATCAATTTGGCAATATGAGCATGGAGATGTAGAGCTTCAAGTACGTAACCTATCAATCAGATAATGCGAAGGAAGGTAAAAAGATTGCATTGGTGAAGTCACAGGTGAAAATGATTATTGCATGTTTTTCCTCTTACATGTTCAGTTTCTACATATATATTCTTTAAAGGTCACATTCTAATACGACCCTGGTTTTCAGGGCAACAGGTACGGGTATGAGTATGTTACATAAGACTTATAATGTGCCACATATATGGAACTACTTTGAGACCAGGAACGACAAAGGTGAGCATGACAGGGCCAGTGCATGCATCTAGACCGCACTACGAAGGGAGGAGATGAGGTTTACCAGAAACCCCGATATCAAAGATGCAGAATCCATAGTTCAATGGTGCTCAACAACAATGTCAAACCAAAATTTAGTGGTAAGAAGGCCAGTCAGGAATTTTTGGCATGTGGTTGACATAGATCGATCACATTCCTATCGTTGCAACACAGTACAAGGAACACGTGGATTTCATTCGGTTTAAAGCTCAAACAACCCCCTATTTGAAATATGGATGCGGAAACTTGCTTGCTTTTGTAGCCCTTGTAGCAGTGGTGAATGGGATGGATGTGAATGCATGGATTGGGTTGATGATTGGGATCATGTGTCACTTGCAGCAAACCTATGTGTAGTTGGTGAAACAACCCACTAAGAGGAGGGTCAGTCAGCGATTTCGACAGACTATGACCATATCTCAGATCTTGTACAACCAAAACACTTATATGTAGTTGTTTCCCCAATAAAAAATGAATGGGGCACGGATTATTGGTTGGCACGATGCATTCGAGGTAAGAAAATCCTGAACAGATCATTGATTGATGATGAAGGTAATGAATTTCCTTATGGCTTGATGGTGGTTGAGGGTGAATATCTTACACTAGATGGGAAATCAAGAAGAACTAGTGGGCATGTATTCATGTATTACAGACCAAGTTCTGTGGTCTATCACATCACAAACTTGATTGTTGGCATGAACATCCATATACAGACAATGTCAAGGAAGAACTCAACCAAGATACGTTACTTCTTGCCTCATTCAAAGCACAAGAGATTGATGCAGGAAATTAGCAACAGAGAGGATCCAGCTGGCTATATTGAATCAGATTAGGTAATTGCACTTACACTCCACTTGGATGCCAGTTCCATGAGTGATTGAAATTGATAGCTACTATTAAAAGACAAGACGATCACGATAACTTACTCTGCTTTCTATGTGAACTTTTCAAAATCCTTTCCCTTTCCATCTATATCGATGTCATGTCTGAATATATAGCATGCATAATTACTTATTACCAAGTATGATCTGTTTTATGCACCATCTTGGTAATAAGTATTTATACATGCTATATATTCAGACATGACATCGATATAGATGGAAAGGGTAAGGATTTTGAAAAGTTCACATAGAAAGCAGAGTAAGTTATCATGATCATCTTGTATTTTTAATAGTGGCTGTTAATTTCAACCACTCATGGTTGTCTTTTCTTTTAATAGATTTTGACGTGTTGGCTTGCACAAGCACAGGATTCTCTACATCTGACTAAGCAAGAATACAAAAGCTATGCAAGAATACAAATATGCCACTAAAGCTACGCAAGAATACAAATTTTCGTCATTTGCATTCTCAATTCCTTCTGTTCTTTTTAATTAGAGATTGAATTATTTGAATGTAACTTTCAAGTGAAAATGTTTGATGCATGTATGTTCAATAGACACCCTTCACTGGTTTAATATTTCACCCATGTTTCTCTTACCTTTGTTACAGGATTTTAAACATCATGTCCTTCACAGATTTTCTAACTCTGCACTTTATATTGTTCTCTTCATGTACTACTTGGTAAACCACTATCTTTGCAACTTTCTCTCCAATTTGTGTTGCATCGGGCTACTATTCAAAAAATAATTGCTCTAATATTATGAAATGGTATTTGACTTGTGCATTATGATTTCATCTCTAAAATTTAATTGCTATTCTAGTAAGTTTTTATCCTTCTTCTATTTGAGTCAATAATTAGAATTTAATGAGAAAGTAGAAGGTATAACACAGAGCAAGGTCAACAATTATTATGTCATCCCAGATCGAGAGTGAGAAAGTGTCCATGAATGACATTTTCATGCGACTTGCAGCTCGACATAACTCAGCAACCAGAGTTCGGATCAATGAGTTGTCGATTCTGTTGGCCTCCTGGCATGCCATTTCCTCTAGAGGTCCCTCCCCACCACATTTTCATGGCCCAGTGACTCCACGTTGCATCGGTTTCGTAAACTAGTGTTTTGCTCAGTTTCCTTCAATTCAACTCTTGCACTGGTGGGTCAACTCTGAAAAAACCTTCTCCATGCCAGTCTCGGTGGTGTTCCCATGTCGGCATTAGCCATACACACCTGTTAGAGCCAACAACATGCAATATTGCTACTCTGTTTGGCTTTTTGCTTCCAGACCGAGAGTGACCAAGTGTCCCTGAACAGTATTTTCATGCGACTTGCAACTCCACATAACTCAAAAACCATAGTTCGGATCAATGAGACATAAACTTCATTGGTCTCCTGGCATGCCATTACCTCTAGTGGGCCCTCTCAACTACATTTTCATGGGCCAATGACTCCACTGTGCATCAGTTTCATAAAATAGGGTTTTGCTCCGTTTCCTTCAATGCAACTCTCATACTAGTGGGTCAACTCTGAAAAACCCTCATCTGTGCCAGTCTTGGTGGTGTTCCCATGTCTACATTGGCCATACACACTAGTCATAGCTAACGGCATGCAATCTTGCTACTCCATTTGGTTTTTTGCTCCCAGACCGAGAGTGACCAAGTGTCCCTAAATGATATTTTCATGCGACTTGTAACTTGACATAACTCGGCAACCGTAGGTTAAATCGATGAGTCGTTGACTCCATTGGTCTCCTGGAATTCCATTACCTCTAGTTGGCCCTCTCCATTGCATTTTCATGTGCCAGTGACTCCACTGTGCATTGGTTTCGTAAACTAGGGTTTTGCTCAGTTTCCTTCAATGCAACTCTTACGTTGGTGGGTCAACTTTGAAAAACCATCCTCTGTGCTAGTCTTGGTGGTGTTCCCATGTTAGCATTGGCCATACACACCTGTTAGAGATAACGACATGCAATCTTGCTTCTCCATTTGGTTTTTTTCTCTCAGACCGAGAATGACCAAGTGTCCTTGAACAACATTTTCATGTGACTTGCAACTCAACATAACTTGGAAACTGTAGGTCGAATCGATGAACCTTCGACTCTGTTGGTCTCCTAGCATGCCATTACCTCTAGTGGGCCCTCTCCACAGCATTTTCATGGGCCAGTGACTCCACCGTGCTTCGTTTTCGTAAACTAGGGTTTTTCTCAGTTTCCTTCAATGCAACTCTCGCATTGGTGGGTCAACTCTGAAAAACCCTCCTCTGTACCAGTATTGGTGGTGTTCCCATGTCGCCATTGGCCATACACACATGTCGGAGCCAATGACATGCAATCTTGCTGCTCCATTTGGTTTTTCACTCCCAGACCGAGAGTGACCAAGTGTCCCTGAACGACATTTTCTTGCGACTTGCATTGCAGCATTGTAACCACCTCTGACACATATGTCAAGGAGCATTGGGAACAAGAAGATGTAGTACACAACTAGAGGAGGAATGCATTACATGATGAAACTTGGATATGCATAAGGACACTAGGGTTTATATATGTAAGTAAACCTTGGAGAAGGAGATATAATACTAGAGGAATTGATGGTTTCCTTGTAGAATCTAAAGCTCTTGTTGTCAAGGCAAAGGAGGTAGAATTAGGGATCCAACCCTATAGAAGATAAGAATAAAAGAGATAATGTCTTTCGTGATATTGTAGTCTTATTCTTGTGTGATACATGGAACTTAGGGAAAGAGCATGGAAAAATTAACTGGATAAGTCTCGAGCTTCTTTTGATTCCTTTCTTAGAAGAATATTTTTTTAAGTTTAGTTGATTTTCCATGGATTTCTTGGTGCTTGTTTTGATGCAATAGACAAAGACCTAGGGTTTGAGGAATCATCCTAGGATAGACATGTTGACGTCGAAATTGGTGCTAGACTTGTCTGAAATTCCATGTGCTTCTATGATGAAAGATGATTAGGGTTTATAAACCCTAACAAGGAAAACAATTATAGTGTGGATACCTTAATGGATGCTAGGGTTTCATGAACTACAATCTAATTGAGACTTGCATACTAGGGTTTCATGAACTACAATTGCATACTAGGGTTTCATGAACTACAATTGCATGCTATAACTAGGGTTGAGAAGTTATGAGATGAAACACATGTACATGTACGAATTGAAAACCAACTAGGGTTTTGTGAACTACAATTGCATGCTATAACTAGGGTTGAGAAGTTATGAGATGAAACACATGTACATGTACGAATTGAAAACCAACTAGGGTTTTGTGAACTACAATTGCATGCTATAACTATTGTTGATAAGTTATGATATGGAACTAGGGTTTTGTGACCTCTTTAAAAGATATGAGATGGAAGTAGAAACACATGTACATGTACAAATCCAAAACCAACTAGGCTTTCATGAACTACAAATTGCATGCTATAACTAGGGTTGAGAAGTTATGAGATGGAAATATGGATTTATGAGCTCTTTACAAGTTATGAGATGGAAAAGAGAAACACACCTACGGTTTCATAACTACCATTGCATGCTAGGGTTTCATGAACTACAATCTCATTGATACTTTCATACTAGGGTTTCATGAACTACAATTGCATGCTATAGTTTCATGAACTACAAATTGCATGCTATAACTAGGGTTGAAAAGTTATGATATGGAAGTAGGGTTTTATGACCTCTTTACAAGTTATGAAATGGAAAAGAGAAACACACCTATGGTTTCATGAACTACCATTGCATGCTAGGGTTTCATGAACTACAATCTCGTTGAGACTTTCATACTAGGGTTTCATGAACTACAATTGCATACTAGGGTTTCATGAACTACAATTGCATGCTATAGTTTCATGAACTACAAATTGCATTCTATAACTAGGATTGAAAAGTTATGAGATGGAAGTAGGGTTTTATGACCTCTTTACAAGTTATGAGATGGAAAAGAGAAACACACCTACGGTTTCATAAATTGCCATTGCATGCTAGGGTTTCATGAACTACAATCTCGTTGAGACTTTCATACTAGGGTTTCATGATCTACAATTTCATGCTATAACTAGGGTTGAGAAGTTATGAGATAGAAGTAGGGTTTTATGACCTCTTTACAAATTATGTGATGGAACTAAATTGGTATGGTATGTTGTATGTTAGTATGGTATGGTATGGTATGTTAGTACATGGTATGATGTTAGTATCTTAGAGTATTGTAGGGTATGGTATGCTATGCTAGTATGGTATGGTGTGTTAGAATGGTATGATGTTAGTATGCTATGTTATGTTATGTTATGTTATGGTTTGTTATATTAGTTTCTAGGGTTTCATGAACTCTTTACAAGTTATGAGATGGAAGTAGAAACACATGTACATGTACACATCCTAAACCAACTAGGTTTTCATGAACTACAATTGCATGCTATAACTTGGGTTGAAAATGGCCCTCCCCCTCATGTTTTCATGAGGCATTGTGTCAATATATCAGTAAGAAAGCACATGTTGCATCATTATATTATTGATGTACTAGAATATGAGCCAACTACCTGCATAATAAAACTAGGGTTCACATATTGAGACATGGAACTACAAACTAGGGTTTTATGAACTCTTTAGGTATATATCATTATATTTGTTAGTATCATTTAAGTAAAAACCAAAAGGCCCTATACCTAGGCTATGCACATACATGAAATACTTTTATTGGGATTAATATGAACTACTTACTATTTCATATGTTCACAAATGCAAATATTGAATGTGTGAAAATGATAGGAACAATACTCAAATTATCAAATTGTTACAATCGAATTAAACCCTAGGTTATGAATTGAATTTCTTTGTTATCCTAAACACTAGCTAACACTATTGTAATTGATGAATAGTTACATGCTAGACTTTCCTAAAATGCTAACGCTAGATAGACTTTCCTGAAATGCCACGTGCTTCTATGATGAAAGATGATTAGGGTTTATAAACCATAACGAGGAAAACAATTATAGTGTGGAGATTTGAATTTTAGCTTATATTATCTTTATGGTTGGGTAGATTCTAGCATTGGTTATGCATGCTAATTCGAGATAATTTTGGGTTGAATTTGTTAAGTAAACTTTAATGGTGTTTATTTTGTTAGATATCCTAAGTGCAGACCTTTGGATAGGTCATCATGCACTTGTGTAGGCCATGGAGATGATGACTAAGGAAAATCCTCTGAAATAAAAGGAACTTGCTCGCCAAAATGACTCTTCAAACCATGATTGTACACCCAAAGAGAAAATGTCACTACCAAAGGAAGGATCAATAGGGATGACAAGATAGGACGTGAGTGGGTAAGATAGGAAGGCAAGCAAGTGACCTTAGGCTATGATAGGTGGGTAAGAAGGCTATTAGGGATTCCCTAAATAGGATATTACTTGTTAGGGTTTCCTCATTGATTATAAATCCCAGGTTATGCATGCTAAACTTTAAACTTCAGTTAGGGTTAGGGTTTCTTCATGGATTCTAAACCCTAGGTTATGCATGCTAGCCCTTAAATCGTTAAAATTGCAACAAGTACAATAGCTCGTTAAAATTGCAAGTGCTCAATAGATCGTTATAGAAGAAACATATTCATGAACTTGTTTCATTTTTTATTTGTCAAGGAAAAATAATTTTTATGGGACGTTAGCATTATGGGATGTTTTAATTTCAATTATGCATGTGTTTGAAGCATGTTAGTGGTGTTGATGGGACGTTATCATCATATCGTACAAAGTCAACCTCTCTTGCAACTCACATAAAAGTATTTCCAGCCAAGCATTTAGCATTATGACAATTGTATATTTCACTTTTTAGCTAACCAAGACAAAGGTACAATATTTTTAAGTAAACATCAGTGATAACCAATTTTATAAGTGACAAGTTTCCAAGCCAATGGGAATATTAAACCAAATCAAATTTCCAGTCAAGTAAAATGTCTTATGATAGTCCAAGATGTAATTTCCAATCAAGTAAAATGTCTTATGACAATCCAAGATGTAATTTCCAGTCAAGTAGGAATGATAAGAAGTATATTCACTTGACTTTTGATGACACAATGACTTGCAAGAAATTCAAGGAATTTTCTAGTATTTTGCCAAGTTATGGATTTTTATATACCACTGTCAAATTTGTTTAAGTATGGATAGGAATGATTATTTATATACAGTCCCTTTAGGGTGCTTTGTGCCACTTTAAATTAGGTTATGCACAAATTTGAGGTGAGGCGTTAGTGAGTGGGTAAGATAGGAAGGCAAGGAAGTGACCTTAGGATATGATAGGTGGGTAAGAAGGCTATTAGGGATACCATAAATAAAATATTACAGTGAATATGTTAGGGAAGCTTAGGATGAGTTAGTGGTGTTCTAGGGCTGTCCAAAATGGATATTACAGTCACAGATATAGGGAGAGTCATGGGTGTCTAAGTAGTGTGGAATTGAAAGGAATAAGCCTTGCTTTAGAGAGAGGGAGAGGTAGGAATCTAGGGCAAGGGTTTTAGCAAGGCTTAGGCTAGAATAGAATTGTTTAGGTGTGTCTTATGGCTGCCTAATAGGTAGTATTACAGTCTAGTTTGATAGACATTCCTAGTGTTAGTCAAGGATAGAAAATGGAGTAGAAGGACAAAGGTTAGAATTACTATGTAAATACCAAATGCAAGCAAGTTCCTTCTATTGTAATTTGGACAATGAATAAGACTGTATTTTTATGCATTTGTGTATTTTTTTGTTAACTAACCTATAGTGTTAATTTTTTTATGCATTTTATTATGAAATTATGGATGTTATTGCTTCATCAACAATAAGTATTGCAAGCGCATCAATTGTAAACTACTACTATAAAGAATTACAAAATGATATATTAATATACAAAAATATCCAATCATATACAAAATATGGAAACTCATGCCAAAATGCCACATCATGGATAGTGTACATAGGAGGCTCTCTCAATCCTCCTGCCCACCCTTGGAGCTCCCAGGTCCAACTCCAAAATCCATCTTCCTCTTCTTCGAGCTAGAGGAAGCTTGGTTCACCTAGCTGCTTCGAACACCCCCCCTTGGGCTCTAAAATGACAATAATCAAATGTCAACTCCTACAGGAAATTATACAAGTATAAAACATAATTTAAATATCAAAATTACATTTTCAAATTTTAAATAGATCACATGAGATGAGACCATAAGTGGTGAGCGGGCTACCCTCCTTCGTGATCCAAGTTTCTCAGCAATGCCACCCTGCAACATTTAAACAGTAAGATAATTCATACAATTTACTGCTATGTTAGTTTTCATTAATATTGAACGATATTTTCATAAACTAATCAATCTCACCGTGAACACACCAGGCTGGTCTTGGGGGCTAGTAGGTGGAGCAATCGACTGCTCCTCAGGGGTGGCAGGTGGAGCAGTGGGTTGTACAACTTGCTCTGATGCTAGGGTGGATGGCATAGCTAAGGATGTAGCCACATTGATGTTGGCTGAAACACTAGGGGGCATGGTGGGAGAGGGCATGGACTGGAGTGGGCGAAGTGGTTATGTACGACAATAAAGTCCAACTGGCTGTAGAATGGAACGGGCCACCTTGGAAGAGGAAACGAGGGTGGTGGTGGAATATGGAGGAGGGGGATGAGGTATGGGATGGGGTGGAGCGATGGGTGAATGTGGATGGATGGTGTAATGTGGTCAGAGGGGGGAGCGTGGAAACATGGGAAACTACAAGGGAGGGGGTGGATGGGTGTGGGGGGGAGTTGGATGGAATTTTGGTGGTGGGTGGGAGGCAAGGGATGGATGGAACGGGGTGGGGAGGGATGCAGGGAAAGGGACATGTATGTCAAGGGCTACACCTAGCATATATTGTGGGAAAAGGAAGTTGGTGGAGAGATAGTGACACCGATGTGCATATGTGGGTGGACCTGCATACATATTCATGTCATCGTGTATTAGTACATAAAAAATATAACTATACAAATCTAAGCCATCAAAAATGAAATGAAATTTATACTTTATTACAAGATACCTGCTCACGATGGGATTTGTTGATCCGTAGTGGGGATGGCTGGTCACTCAATCTTGCGGACACCTGTTCATTTGCACAAAAATATTTAGATTTAGTTAGTAAATATTAACTAAATACAGGCTGACAATTTAAATAAATATGCGACGATTGACATCCAATTACTACTAACATTAAATTTAATTAATGAAAGAAAACTACTTGTGTGTATGCTGTCGTGATGTCCTCTGCAGCTGCCATGGCTCCATCTAGGTTGAAGGAACTAGCATCCTCCCACCTATGTGTTGGAGACTCAGCACTGAATAGATGTACATTAAAAAAAATCAAGTCATCAACATCTGATTCTAAGTTAAATTTATTAGAAATTATGACATTAATTAAAACAATGACTAACCTGTTGTAGGTAGCTCTCTATGCCATGCTCCTGCGTGGGAACCTGGCATGGATTCCCACAATGAGAACAACGATGTGGCACTGGTCTCGTCAAGCTAGATGGATCCACCTGGATACCACCTGTATCTGCTCTCCCTCCCCCACCACCAGTAGACCGTGCAGAAGTGTGTCTCTTAGGGGGGTCCTGCTCGCTCTGCGAGTACATAGGCACAAATTCAGTACGCCTAAGAAGGTGTCGTGTGGGACATCTGACAGATTCATGGATCTCATCTAACCCGCTACATAACCCAGGGGGTTGAGGAGGCGGGTTTGGCTCTCGCCTAGGTGCCGCAGGTCCTCTGAGTGGGTTCCAATGGGCGTGAGGTCGATCTTGGGATGAGCCAACATCGACGCCCTATAACTCAGTGATGTTGAAGTAGTTCACATGGAACCCTAACAAAAACTCAGCCCACAGTTTCCTGAGAAAATACTGTGGGACCTCGACATTGTTGCATGAAGGCTTGTCGAATACCATGAACCATCTCTTCCTCCAGTTTTCTCTCCATGGATGGTAATTACACTAGTCCATGCAAACTCACCTCTTCCTCACATCTAGAGGTTGTCCTATTATAGGATCTTTAAATTTGCTCCACAGTTGGGTTTTTGTGATATTAAGGTTTTTAATATCCTCTTTGGATATACCAGTGCTATAATGCTCTCTCATTTGAGCTCTATATTCGCTCAAACTGGTTATCTTACTATGGGCAATGTTGATAGATTATATAATGTTTTGTATTCATCACTCAAAATTCTTAATTGGTTTAAATCCCTGTGTAATTAATCTTCAGTATTTTCTTCTTCATTTAATTCGAGGATTTCTTCATTTAATTTGGGGTTTGGGTCCTCTGTTTGGTTTGTTTCATTCATTTATTCAGATGGTTCATTGGTATTGGTCATTGTGGTTAGGTAATTTGTACCTGCAGTATCAAATTTTCCCATTTCAATTGATTTTCAATTTCTTTTTAATTTTGTAGTTTATTTTAAAAACAATAAAAACAATGAAATAAACAAAAAAATTTGCATTCCTACTCTATTTACCTTACTCCAGCGTCGTTTTAGGTGATTTTCACAAGTTGGTTTGGCTCCTTGGGGGTCGAATTCACCTCCTTGGGGTCGTTGGCTCCTCCTTGTGCACTTGCGGGTTGCAAAAAGATACAAACTATTTTTTTAATACACAGGGACGCGTGTGCCTCCCTGTTTGCTATCGCACCCAACCCTCGTACACGGCCAAATGCGCGTTCATGTCTTGAGGCGCGTGCACGCTCTTATTTCCCACGCTGGAAATTCGGCGTGGAGGTTCGTTAGTCCGAAGAAAAAGCACGTGTACGCATCTATGAGGTGCATGCGCGTTGTTGATTTAGCCCACTTGCATGCTCCCATTGCATCATAATTGGGTAGCAGCTTCATGTGGGTGCCCTCACGTTCACAAAATAATGTCCTCACTAGTCTCCATCCTACATATTGTCTTTATATTTTGTTAACTTACCCAGACCTGTTGTCAAGGTTTCAATCTCTTTCAATGCTTCACTTGATGGTCACTGCACGTAGCATTTTTCAACAATTGTAGCTTTGATAAAGTTGGTAACCCTTGGTCTTCCTTCAATTGTGCTTCCAACTCTACCTTCAATTGGAAAGTGATCACAAAGTGGTTCCCATCACAAAGAAAACAACCTATTTTCTTACCTCACTTCATGGATGGTATTGGTTGCGATGTTTCCTTCCTTGGATTTCATTCACCATACTGAGCGACCCCAATATAGGAACCTACCAAGTCTTTACTTGGTCTGCCAATGATCCCAATCATTGAACCCAATATTTCCTTTGCAAGATAACATGTGCAAGTCTTTTCACGTGTTCCAAGACCAACTGCCAAAACTCACAATCACAATGTTCCAAGGTCTTCGCCGTGGCTTCCATCTTCACTTTCCGTGAATCTTTCTATCATTTCCCTCCATGTCGTAACCCAAGGCGAGTTCAACTCTCGATCTGCATCAATGCAAGTGTTCACTCCAAAACATCACTTGGATCCCCAACAATATTTTCACTCTATTGCACTCGCGCTTAAAAAACAATTCTACCTTTCATAAGATCTTCTAGGAATTCCCACTTCTTTGTTGCACCTCTGTTGATGTCTCCTATGTCCCAGGTTCAATTTTTCTGTGTGTTGGGTGCTTCTCCTCTAGGTGCTTGATGAAACTCTATCATGTGTCAAGAAAACCTCTCTCATACAAAATTTTTCTGAGCACACATGTGTTGTGTCCAAAGTGCACTTTCCTAGGCACCTCCCCAAGTGTTGTGTCCTGGACGCACTTTCCTCCTGATGTGCTTCCAATGCTGCTCCTGACAATTTTTACCTAAAACATCATTGTGTTCTAGGTGCACTTCTATTAAGTGCATTGTAATTTGGGTTCCCCCTTCTCAGGCACACTTCTACCAATGCACTATGTTTCGGTAGCACCTTTCTACTACAATGACCTAGAGGCGCTGGTGCTAAGTGAACCTTTCAATGTGTTTCTCTTGTCAACACTCTTCTTCTGAAACATGTCTTCTAGCACCTATTATGCTCTAATACCACCCGTCACGGTACTAAGGAGACTAACCCAAAAACTAGGGGTTCCTGTTCTTCTCCCTACCATGCGCACTACTAGGAACCACTTTTGGTGGTGAGACTATCTCGGGATGGAACTTGGCAGACTATGCCTCACTTCTGATACTTAGTTATTATCTTTATGGATAATCATTCTTCAATAATACATCTCAATAATACATAGCCTAAAGAAGACACAAGAGAATAACACCAAGTATATTCATCAATTCCTTAATGGAGCGTGCAAAGATTCAATATACACAAGTATGTTTACAAGAGTACATTGCAATAGTTATGGGAGAGAAGCCACTAGTTTCCTTCCCAGGAGTGCACCCAAATTGGTTTCCAACTCCACTTACAAAGGAACAAAAAACTCTAACACAACTCCTTCACAAGCCGCGCCCAATAGTTCGAAAAATTTCCCATGTCACACTTGTAGGTCCACCTCCTATGGCACTTGTTTTCATTCTCACCTTAGACTACCAGTCTACCCTACTACACCCAAGTCATATTGTTTTTCCTCAAGTACACCTAATTTCTTGTTGCTAGTAGCATTCCCTTCTACCCAAGTTAACCTTCAACTTCTTAGACTAGGCCTTAGATGTTGCTCACACTTGTACTTGTGCTTGCTTCCTTACCAAATGATTCATTTCCCCTCCTTGCTTTGAGCCTTAATGCTCTCTTATATATAGGATTCCAAGTTGTGCTAAGGGTTTCACCCTCTTCCAAGGTGAGCTAGCTCACTTATCTTGAGGGATTCTCTTGCTGAATCCCCTACAACCATCTTGTTGGTTGTTTTACCCTTGTTGCATCCACTTGTTGTCAAATCCCCCACCACGTCGATGATTCCACTTTCCATTCGAAATCCCCCATTCATCATTAGTGTTCAACCAAGGGGGTGCAGGTGTCTTATGCCCACTTTCCTCCATAAGATGCTCAATCCATTGTAAATTTGGTTGCTCACAAATTCAACCGAAGGACCATCCTTGCCAAGATCATGACAGAAAAGGTGTAAGTGGGGTTTTGATTGCAACAGGTGGCCTCAACATGATCTCATGTTTTTTTGTTACTTAAAGAGTTTGATCTAGGAGAAAGAGAACCATGAAATTGGGATCTAGTTTGTAGATTAGAAGGCCATGGGTCTTTGGAAGGTGGAGTCACATGCCAACCCATACAACCTTTTTCCTCTAAAATTAATATATGCCATCCATTTGACTCCCTTTTTTTGGATGACTCGCCTCTTTTTTGGATCTTGGAATAGGCTCACAATCAATGCCATCTTTTCCCATGAAATGTTTATCATTGTTAAATCTCTCTACTTTATTAGACAACTCACATATTCAATTTGTGGAAGTATTTGGAAAGGACAAGAGGCTATTTATTCAATAAGGTACATGTACAAAGTTAATGGAATCTATCCCATACTCATTCAATTAACATTGAGTCTTCATAAATGATGGGAAAAGGATAGGGTGGCTCAAGAGAAATGATGACACAATGTGAAGAGGGGAGGAACAACTCATAAAAATTAGAGAAGAACAGAGCTATGGAAAAAATTGAGAAAGGAGTTGTGAAGGTAAAGAAGAATCCGTGTGAGAGGAGAGCACTTTGTGAAAAAGGAGAAACCATGCAAAAGAGTGAGGAGGAGAAGAGGACACAAAGAGGAGAGGGTAGGAAAGAACACTAGATCAAAAATTGAGAAAGGAGTTGTGAAGGTAAAGAAGAAGTCGCGTGAGAGGAGAGCACTTTGTGAAAAAGGAGAAACGATGTGAAAGAGTGAGGAGGAGAAGAGGACACAAAGAGGAGAGGGTAGGAAAGAAGAATATCAAAGTTTATGGAGGAAAAGGGAAACACCAACATGAAATAGAAGAACAAATCTACATAGAAAGAGAGGAGGAGAGAAGAGAGAAAGAAGAACACAGAAGTGAGAGAAGGGAGAAGGGGAATAAGAAAGGATAAGAAGAAGAGGAGTAGAGGAAAAATAAGACAATCTAGTGAGTGTGTAGATTGGAAATGAAGAAAGAGGGAGCAAAGGCTCTTTGAAGGAGAACGAGACAACCACAATTGCTAATGGAGAAAATTCAAGTAAAGGGTATTGGTTTTAAGTTGTTTATGTGGATGATTGGAGTTCGGTTAAGATATATACTAGCACAACCACTTAACTTTTGGCCAATGAATGCAGATAGGCCACAAGTAGTGCATGTTATCTATGTCTCCACTACTAGTTATCACATGTAAACACACACACACACACACACACACACACACACACACACACACACACATATATATTTCGAATTTGGAACGATAACAAAAATAATCTTGGCAATACACTTATCATGTCTTCCTGCAATCTAGGAACACCTAGCAGGTAAGAGTCTTTTTGGAGTAGTCTATTTATTCAAAGTTCTGAACTTTTCTGTGAGTTTTAGTGCAAATCTGGCTTTTGTTTTTGGTAAAATCCAAATTTGGAAGTGTTTAAATTGTGTTTATGAATCTCTAAATAGATCATAACCCTAGAATACCCCAATGGCTCCAAAATTATGAAATGTCCATAACTAATATATGTGATTCTAAGAATTGTTAAAGATTTCCGACTAGACTCTAACAAAATATGACAGAAAATATGTCGGAATAAATTGAAAAGTTAGAATATTTAGACTACACCTTTACAAAATATGACAGAAAATATGGAGAAAATGTTGAAAACTTAGAATATTTAGACTACACCATTTTTTTTTGTTATACTAAGGCTAAAAGGATAATGAGCCTATTGTGAATTCTAGAAGAGAATGGCTTGTTGAGCTTAATTTCTTTGTGTGTTTGAATTTTATATTTGAGTTGTTGTATCGACGAATATTAGAGTCTCCTTCTGCTTTCTTGTGTTGTTTGTATCTGTGGGTTGAATTTCTGGTTGCAAGTGAAGCATGTTTGTGTATGTGGGTTGAATTTTTGGTTGCAAGTGAAGCATGTTTGAAGGTGTTGTGTGTATTCTGGTATTCTTGCAGAGGGGATTGAAGAACTCTTTTTACATCAATATGTTTATTCCTAATTTAAATAAATCAATGGCTTTGTGTGGCTTCACAATCCTCTTATTTTAGAGGCAATGCATTGGAAATGGCAACTGAATTGTTGTCCGTCTCTTGCAGGTAGATGAATCATGGCCTCTTAAGGGCTTTAAGGCTCTCTTCTACCGTAAGAGTCAGGAAAAATGTTTCAGATAGATCTAATGTGGTTTTGTTTCTTTTTAAGGTCACAAATTGATCTAGGGACCCCCCAAACCCTAGGGCATTCAATATGTGAGCATCCTATGTCTTACTGGATTGAAACATGTATGTTTACTGATTTTTATACACAGATTCTCCCTTTGCTACTCTTTAATACTGCAATCAAATGTAACTAATCTCTGGCAGGCAATAATACAATGCCAGAGCTATTAGTTTCGAAGTATGATAAACATACAACAGTTGCACAATTTCTGACAACACATTTCACTAGGAGATTATAGAACTGTCAAATAACAACTCATTTGTTCACAGTTCTGCCTATATTGACGATTGTTGGTGCCTATGGATTGCTCTATGGCCTTACCATGCTGGATTTTGACAAGATTCAGATGGAATTTCCAACAAATGAGCATGTTGTTCATGTTTAGTTGACTTCATTAGTTTCAAAACATTCTAGACTGAAACATAATGAAAAATCAGAGGAGTGATGATCCTTGGGAACAAATCTTGGAGGCACTATACAAGTCAAATGACTTTTGTAATTTTATGTTGTGCATTTTTTGCATTTTCAGTTCAGCTTCGAGGTGTTCTGGGCCTTTCCTTAATTGTAGTGCTCGGCAAATAAGTTTCATAATTTCTGGATGTATATTCTATTTTTTTTGGTTGAACTTGGAGATGCAACTTTTTTTTAAGCTTGGAAATTCCTTAGTCATGGTTTTTGTTCTTGGCATTGTGATGGGAGAATATAATTTTTTTATTTCAAATATAACAAATTAGTTTTTGTTTGCAATTTTTTAATTTTTTGAAAAAAATATATTTGTTTTTATTGAAAGATATAAAATAATTTAAAAAAAAATCATATATTTGATATCCTAAAAAAAATACATATATTTAATATTCTAAAAATTTAAAGTATATAAATACATTACATTGATTTTTATTTCTATTAACAAATCCCAAGCTAACAAGCCTTCAACTCCAACTTTATGTTGCCTTGATTTACATATTTTATTCTAAATCCAATCTAAAAACTATCCCTTCAAACACCTTCTATCTTCTTACCAGAATAAGGAAGATTTGAAACAAATAACATCATCCCTAAACCAAACTGGAAGGCCTGCCAAGATCCTGAGAAATCACTGCATCGTCATGGAAGTCCATTAAAAGAAAAAAAAGCGATGGTGTACTCTATGCACATAACTAAAAGAAAGATCCTGAAAAGCTACCTACAACAATCTGATCGTGATATAAAAAGTACATTCCTTATAAGATACATAAGGCAAAATAGCCTTTCAAAAGCTTAAACTGTCCCACCTAAAAAAAATTCGGTATGTATAAAGAAAGACTCATTCCCGTAAACTGGAGGGATACAACTGTTTATATTATTCACACTAAGTGTTT
Organism: Pseudotsuga menziesii; assembly: GCA_001517045.1. Lineage (NCBI taxonomy): Eukaryota > Viridiplantae > Streptophyta > Pinopsida > Pinales > Pinaceae > Pseudotsuga > Pseudotsuga menziesii. Next base: position 15,559 of record LPNX010066016.1, on the reverse strand, counting down.
TTAATGAACTTCTAATAATCTTAATTAACTTCTTCATCTTCAAAGCACTTTAATGATCCTTAAGTTAAGGGCACTCACGCTTGTCAAGGGCTTTCGTCGAGTTGAGATCATGACAGGGAATTTGGTATTCATTTTATTGGTTAGAATTTTTTTTAAAGTTTTGGGTTTTAATATTACCTTTAGTGAAAAGTTTAGTTTTAAATTTTACCCTTCAACCATGACACTAAATGATGTAAAAAAATTTCACCTGACACCAAATGATATAAACAGCTATTTTATTTATTAAAAAAATACATAATAAAATAACATTTAATTTATAAAAATAAAATATGGCTCTTTATGATATTCTTTTTTTAATTTTGATCTTCAACAATCACACCAAATAATGTTAAGATTTTTTTATTTTATAAAAAAATACATAATAAAATAAGATTTAATTTATATAGACAAATATGCCTATGTATGTCTCTTTTTTTTCTCTCAATACCTTTGTTTAATACTTTCCTCCATTAAAATTTTGAATATATCACTGAAAAAGAAAAACATAGAAGATATTTATTTCAATTTCAATGGGACTTCTCTCAATACCCTTATTTAATACTTTCCTTCATTAAAATTTTGAATATATCGCTGAAATTGAACCATAAGAAAAACATAGGAGATATTTATTTCAATTTCAATGGGACTTTTAGAGAATTAATCAATACTATTTGAAACTAAAACTATATAATTGCCGAAATAAATGGCTAAATACAAAAACCACACATCCATTATTGACATTATTTTAAAATTATTAAAAAATTGCCCAAATTATGTGATAAATCACTAAATACAAAAGCTACACATATATTATTGATGTTATTTAAAATTATTTAAAAATACAACATACTTTATAACAATTCTTCAAAATCATAGATTTCACAAAAATCTCTAAATTTAAATAAATCAGAAAATATAATGCCAAAAATATAGTAGAGTATTGCAATGAAAAAAGATAAAAAATAAAATAATGAAAAAATCATAAAGTCAAATGAATTTTTATGTATGTAGAAAAAATCAATGCACCTTGTAAATAAAAAGATAATTCTAATTCAAAATTAGTTTTGAACAATTTTATTATCCTTATAAATGACGGTTAACGAAAACACAAAGCTGAAGAACAGGAGTCGAACTGTAACCTGAAACAGTCCCCTAATACACTGGATAAGATCCCCTAGCCACCTCCGAGTAGTATCCTGCATATATTGGGTTGGTGGTTTGAGAGCATATTGGGAACACGGGCGGTGAATGATTGAACAGTCGCAGCATCGTTTATCTGGTAGATGGGCTTCGTTTCAGCTCTTCCATTACACCCCGTGATCTACCGGCTATGTAAACTGCTCTGAGCAATTTCCTTTCCTGCAAATCAACGGCCCATTTCTTGCAGTTGTCCACTAATGCGGCCCCAACTTTGTCTATACAACTACCGATGATATCTGCTAATACGCTATGTATTTCATTCTTCAATTCCAGAAAATCACTTGATGATCTGCAATCTACGCTCTTGCACAGTTTGTATAAGGCGTTCCCTGCAGCTACCCTTTTCCAATCGAAAGAGTCTCGTCCATGTCCAATGATCTCAGCGTTCATTTTACTTTCTTCTGCAAGCTCGTCAATTGCTGCAGCTGCCCTTTCCATAGATACTACAGTTGTAGCTACAGAACTGTTACTCAGACTATTCTCTGCACTCTGTTTCTGTAATGTTTTGAATAGACTATCTGCAGCTTTACTGAGGAAGCTGTCCGTTTCTGGTTCATCATCTTCAACTAAATTCATCAGATCACATGCCTCAGAGTATGCTTTCAATGCATTTGTACCACAACAGGGAGACAACCTAAAGATTATGTTGATCAATGAGACCGCCGTTAGCTTCCATGACTGTTTTCTCGCGCATATAAAATGCTCTTCCACGTCTAGTGCAGCACCATGATGCTGTTTCCATAAAAAATTCAAACCTGCCTGATACTGTGATGTTGCAGAACTTGAAGAATCCAAACATCCTATATCCACACATACTGGCGACTTTCTATATTTTCTGAGAAACTTGATTAGGGTTTCGCAATTTTTTCCATCTATGTTGCCCTCTTTCATAAGATCCTTTGCTTGCTTGATGGACTTTCGATTCGATACAAACACGAAATAAGGAGTCTCCTGTAGAAAGTTCACATTGACCAAAATTTCTTCGTAAACAGAAAAATCTGTGTCCAGCTTTTTTTGGTGTTTTGATAATAACATTGATGAAACCCTACGCATAAATTTATTATTCAATATAAGGTTGTGGAAGAACCAACATCCTTTGCTGAAGTAGACCACAAAAAGTTGCAGCCAAAACAAACATTGGAGCAATCTCCTCGATAAACCTATTCCCATTCCTCCCTCTACAACCATTTTACTTATCTTTTCATCAACTTTACCTTTCCCCTTTTTGGATTCTTGGGCTTCCTGCATCTCAACAATGTGCCTTGTCCAAAAATCTTCTACCCAGAGAAGATTACGCCACGTATCCTCCTCCCTTTCTGATGCTCTATAATAAGTTACCGAAGTAATACATCTCCAACCGATGATTACCCATCCTATTAGGATGAATACCAGTTCTAAGATAAATGTGATGAATTTTAACCAGAACTGCGCACCGGCAAAGCCCCTTATGATTGGACCCTGCACAAGCCATCCGCCCACTGAACATAAAACGCAAAGTGTGACCGCCATTGCAGCTGATGAAGCTAAAACTGATTTAGCAATGATGGATTCAGGGTAACATGCACGGGCCACAATCCATGACTTGAGTACTTGATCTTCTACGTCCTGCCACGAATTCTCGGCACCATATGATTGCTTTGCAAGAATCACTGGAATTCTTTGACAGACGATAACCCTGATGCTTTTATTGGCCATTGCTGCGCAGCTGAGAAGGAGAATAAGCCATACTAAAGATAATGATATGATCCCAGCCGATACTATGAATGAACCCTCAGTAACCTCCTCGACCTCTGGCCAAAGCTTGACGTCATCGGAAAGCAAAGGCAAGCCAGAGCCAGCCAAACGACGATGTACACTGAACAACTCGGAGGAAATGTGGAGGAAAATACTCAATACTAGTGCCCCTATTTTGCCCCATGAATCTTCATAACCGGGACGGGCCATTCCCGGCAGCAAATAGGCTACCAACACACATAACATTACTCTGCTAGTATGTATCATAAACAAATTGTTTTTAACGACCTCACCGTTCAATAGCTCTGGATTGTCTGGATTATCCAAGATGTTTTTCAGTAAACTACTCTCTCCGTTGAGCAAGTTCAGAATCTGGATTGTAAGAGCACTGAGGACGAGCCAATCTGCAGGAATCCAGTGTGCTCTCTTCTTTATTGCTTTCCATGTGTCCCTTCCGAGAAGGACAATAAATGCCAGCACCCCTGCAAAAAGCACCAGTAATTGGAAGAACTCGTCGGGAGTTAGGGGTTCCTCCTTAATCTCGCCCTGGAATTCCATGATTCAAAACAACACAAAGTAAGATGGAGGACCAAAAGTGATAGATGGCTTCAATACATCAATTACACAAACGCTACCATCTGCCAGACTTGAATATGTCAAATAGAGCGGTGATTGCAGACTGCAGTCGATGCTAAAAGACGAATTTATAGACACATCTGTTTCTTTCAGTTAATGTAAGCTCTGTAAGAATATTGGATTTCTTGGAAGGTAGGCGATCCTAAAATTCGCATCAAACTTTATGGACTTCTGTGAATAATATTCCCGTAGTCTTCTTTTCCACAGGCACTTTTTCCTGTACGTTTCAAACATTTTTTTTTTTAACAGTGAGAACCTTTCCAAGCAACCCGCTGACGGTTGTCGATTTGTGAATGTTGAACAGGGCTTCTAGCCAGAGTACGGCTTTCATCGTAGTTGTACAGGAATTTCTTGAGGTACAGCATTGTTCTACTAACACCTCCTCAGAGGAATCTAAACCTTCCCTCTCATCGGATCTCACAGCTGCCTCATGCCCTCAACCCCTAACTTTTGAAACAAACAACATCACAAAATGGATTGAAGAGACTAGTTGTCTATAAGGCAATTTTCTCTTTGTCTCTTATTTCTGGCCATGAATCTTGTCGAAATTTTCAAAACTTACAGAAACATTGCTAAATCTTACAGAGTATAGATGTTTGAAGGTTTTCATATTAAATGATTTCATTTCTACACTTAAAATCCCAACAAATAACAAAAGTTATATTTTGTGAATTAAATTCACTTAACAAAAAGAAACCAAAATATCAAAATCGTTCTCCATTTAGACAGCTACTTAACAGAGAACCGGACTGAAACTAAACCATCCTCTTTATGCTAAACTTATATATGCATTTAATAAGTGAAAGCTGGAGAGTTTTAATTTATGGGCACATCGAAGAAAGTGGAATGTTACTAATTTACTATTAGAATCTGGGCATCGTGTTCGTCACGACATAATAGTACATAGTTGTGTTACTTTTCTGTCAGAAAAATAGCCTCCGGGTTGAATGGGAAATGATATTTAAAGACTACGAAAGGCTATACAGTTTCAGATATACGAGAATGAGAAGAATATCACGGGCCGAAGATAAGCACACTCGAACCGCTGACATCCATTACATGGTAAACCATTGGATCTCAATTCTCCCACACTGATTATACCATAGAGGCCAACGACAATAACTAACCCCGACATGGTTCACAAGTTTCATTGCAATTTGTATTGTGCTCTCCACATAGGAAGTCTACCATGATGATGTGTACTTGGCAGTGGGTGTTTGTATTCAATCCAAGAATATGGTCTATGATCTTGGTAGCCAATTCAATTCTTAGAATTAAGACCATGATATGTCATTGATACCCAAAAAGATTTGAAATAAAGTCTAATGTTTTTAGAAATACAAAACATATTAGTTTTATTTTAAAATGTACAATATAGGATAGAAGTGGACATCATCCAAACATACAAACAAAAGGGATAAATGGAGGAGTGCAGTTCATAGGCAATAAGATGAAGCACTTTTTTGGAAAATACATGATTTAAGGATCAAGTCATTTTCCCTTATCAACTAAATGCAAATAGAAGGTAAAGAGCACTTTATTAGTGCTTGACGATATGCTTATAAAGACCATGGCTTTTCACTTTTGTGACTAGGTCAATCGACTACCAAAAGCTCAATTAGCCTATAGGACTACTTGTTGAAACAAAAAATGCTTCTCTTTGTTTGAATTGGTGTATGGTATGTGATCGATCTTTCCAATTGATTTTGAAGTGATCACACTTAGAACTACTGTACAGGTTAGTCTCGATTAGAAAACAACTCAAAAGCATCGATTGGAGCAACTTGATGAAATTGATGAAATTTTCTTGCCCGCATTGCAACACATTGATATTGTGCAGCAACAATGTGCAAAGTGGCATGACAAGATTATAAAAAAGTTGTTTATAGCTAGGGGATTGGGCATGATTTATGACTTTGTATTTAAGGATTTTAAAGGGAAGCTTCAGACCAAGTGGTTAGGTCCATACGAGCTAGACACGAGCTTTAATAATGGGACTATTAAGCTTGTAATTATAGACATGGAACACACTTCTTTGTTCACTAATGGAAATCGTCTATGGTTATATTATCATTCAACCTCGAGGGGTTCTTTCATCAACCAGGTTGATTCCATCCCACATTTAGAAATGTCACATGAGGAGGGACAGGCCTCCAAACTTTCACCTGGATGATTCCTTTGAGCAAAAAAAAAAAAAATCTAACTCTCAAAAGCCCTTTGTGGGAACAGTTTGATAGATGTCAGTTGAAAACCAACTTGCTAGTGGTTGGGATCTGTAAAAAAAAAGATCTACAACCTTGAAAGTCATCTTTGTTTCAAATTAATACTCATGTTAAATCTCAGATTTTGAAGAATTACGACCTTTTCTTTCTTATAGAAATGGTTGATTTTCAAACAAATAAATGTTGTTGAAAATTCTATAGGGAGATGAAACTTGTCTAAGTTTTAGCATGTTACACTATTGAAACTTGTCTAAGTAACAACATCCTCAACTACCAAAACTAGTTGTCTAAGTAGTTGCATGACCGTTAGATGAATCTTGTACAAGTTACAACATGGGAAAGAATCAAACATGGGGTCTTCACTTAGTGAAACTATGTCATAGCGCCTTCGTTCACATGATATTAAAGAATACCCATAATTTCACTAGATATTGATAATTACTTACAAAAATCCTTTTGTTGAGCCCCCCTCCCGATACATATTTCCAATTAAAAAACCCATGTTTTTACAATATATTCCTTATTTTTACTAGAAACCCCTTTTTATACCCCCCAATACCTATAAACCCCCCATACCCTATTCCCCTCCCCCCAATACCTACAATATATTGACCTTATTTTTCACAATTAAAAATCCCCCTTTATGAATCAACGTGATAAGATGTTGCTCAACAAGATGAATCCACTGTGGAGTCAAAGTATTAACATGATGAAATGACAGTAAGAAACATCATTTATTTCATGTTATCCCTCTTTTCAAACTCCAAGTCACAACATGATTTATGTTTGAGCACATGACTCCAACAACTAGCAAGCTTTTCTCATGCTACTGTAACTTCCCATCTACCTCCAGATTTCACTTGTACTAACAAGATCAAGGCCAATTTGGAGATCATTGTAGTTCAACGTTAAATATGGCATATGGCCATCTCCTTGTTGCTGACATCATTGCACACTTAATTCCATCAAATCAAATCATGTCATTAACTACCACTAGTACTACCACTCATGGCTATTTATGGAAACCCAAACAGCTATGCCTCCAATTACCACCTATTCATTTCTCGAAATAATTGCATTCTATGTATTGGCTATCATTTTCTCCCTGATTGGACATAGACGACCAAACCTTTAGATGGTGAGCTTCTTGATTCCAAGTATGGTACCATACATCCACTTGTGCATGCCTATATTTCCTAATTTAGACATAGATAATGGAGCTCACAATTATATAAACACATGTACCTACCAAATTTAAATTGAAAACATACCCAGTTCGAATAATAAGCCTATGCCACCCTCGTTTTTTGCATGCACAAGATGAAACTAAGTTGTATCCATAACACTATAACAAGATTTACTAAAGCTACCAATCAAGCCAATTATAATTCAAAGAAATGGGAGGTTTGATAGTTCATCATGAACTAGAAAATGTAGAATAGTTGCGCCAAAAGAGAGCAGTTTACCAATTGTTTTAGTGTGTAAGGTGGACAATATACTTCTAGATATTGCATGATTTTGACATGGATGGAATGATGGAATTTTCTTAGAATTTGTTTGACAAAAAATCCACGATTAAGGGCATAGAGGTGGTCATAATAGAGGAAAGTATGTCTAGGATGATGATGACTTCATAAGGAGAATGGTGGCTCAATGGGAGGAACATCTAGGTGTTGGTTATGGATATTGATTATATTTTTAGTCGTCTTTGTATTTACAGATGGTGAGGGAGCGGGAGCCCCCAAGGAAAATTTTTGGGTATGTTTTCAACCATTTAAATGTGGTGAAAATTGCCTTGTAAAATGTTGTAATTTCGTAGTCAATCTGAACCATTCATTATATCTCAAATCTTATTCTAGAAGTTAGGTTATGGATTTTATCCCTAGATCTTTATTTATGAGGTAATTGTATTACCTCAACCTTGAATGGGTTGACCATAATTCCCCCATTCAAATTGACGAATCCCAATAGGTGCTTGCCTCTTTCAAACACAATTCGAAAGCGAGCTAGATAATCCACTCTCTTATGTGAGTGAATGACAAGGTCATCTAGATAATCTATACTATAAGGATATGCACTTTCTAGGGATTCATCGGAATGGTAGGAGAACTATATGCCATGGTCCCTTCAGCATATATACCACGCGTATCTAATAGGACCACGGGGTGAACAACTTTCTCCGTTAAGGTCAACCAAAATTCATCATGCTCAATCCCTTTGAGCTTTGAGAGGAAGTAGGATCAATGATGCATATCCTCCAAAGGCCATTCGAGACCATGCATGGCCTCTATAATATATTTTTCTGAAGGTAAAGTGTCATTAAGGAAATCACATGAGCACGACAAATTGATCGCCCAAGCTGGAGGTACAGGGAGATCTTCCTCTTCTGTCCATGAAGAGGAGTTATCAGGGCCTGCAGTGACATCAACTGCATCTTGATAATAAATATAGGTTGCACACAATGTCATGTCCATTCTGATAGGTGAATGTCCTTCACTTGAATCAACTAGAGAATGAAGAGTCCAAGGGTAACTCATGTATGAAGTATGAAATGAGAGAAAAATCAACGATGGTGAAGCACCACCAGAAGTGGAATTGATAGCTAAAATAGGTGTCAAAAAGTTAAAAGTTCCCATAAGTGAAAGATACATCATGTCACCCACATTCTCAGTCTCCCATTGATAATTATCAATAACTCGGATTGTAAATCCCGACGATGCAGAGGAACTAGAATTAGTAAAATAAAGTTGATCGATCATTGCAATTCTTCCTTCATGGGGAAAATATACAACACAAAACACATGTGATATGATCACCTTCATGGCATAAATCTAGTTCCGACCTAGTAAAATATTGTAGTAAATGGGTGCATCAACCACCTCGACCTTGATAGGAAGCATCTTCCATCCCAACTAGACCTAAATAGAGGGAATATTGCCATGTGCTCTAAACGAGCATCTATCAAATGTTATCCACATAGTCATGGATTGAGACAAATAGGGAAAGATAGGGCCCTTACATCAAGATAAATACACGATGGATGTCGAAGAGTATTCATTAATGACTGTATGCTTGATGGTTTTTTTTAGACACTCCACATGGACTTGAAAAGCCACATGGTAAGGAAAGAGAGACTAGACATCAATCATCTCAAACTTGATCACACTTGGGCTACTTAAATCACGAGCTCCCAAATAATCTAGAAAGGAATTCCTGTGTGCATGACACGTCTAGAGCACCTCTAAAGTTGACATCGCAAATGGAGTTTTTCCTAGATATTCCACAATAGAATAGTTCCGGGCGGCTCTGCAATTAGGATTGTGCGTTGAGCACATAAGGACTCCTTTTGTCACACGTGGTATATATTCAAGCTTATCTATCTGTAATGGAGTCTACAGTGGTAGAGGCTCGTTCCCTAGATTCTATTGTGAAAGACCATAATTTCGCGAATGGGTCCCAATATGAATAACTGACAACATATTGATATAGCCGTGACCACCATCATGGACTAGAGGATTTTGGGTCCCACCGGTTGGGTTAATTAATCCTCCCTTTGACCACTAAGTCTATTCTCCATTTTCCTAGCTTAAGAGGTCTTCATCACTCCACTAGTGCATGGGGGACACACCTAGGGGACACCTACTGTTAGATGTACAACATCGAGAGTCATCCTCCATGAGACTTGTTGTGTCAAGTACTTATGTTGTATTAAGTTCAAATCCTCTCCATGAGACTTGTTGTGTCAATTCCAGAAGTTATGTTGTATTAAGTTTAAAAACTTATTGTGTTAAGTTAAAGAGCTTGTGTTTATCAAGCTTTGACCTTGATCAAGTCCGATTCAAGAGATATTCTTGTACTAGGATCTTATGGTTTAGTTAATTAAGGAATCAACTCCTTAATTTATGCAAGTGGTTGTTGAAGATGACACTGATGGAGAAGCACTAGTTACATTCAGTTCTGTTGAGTTACATAGTTATGTTCAGTTACATTCAGTTATATTTAGTTCCATTTAGTTACATGCAGTTCCATTCATTTCATTTCATTTAGTTAACAACTCAGTTAGAGACAGTTAAACTCAGTGAATGAATGGAGGGCACATATCTTCTTTGTGGGAGATAATTATGGAGTTCCAAATTGGAACCAAGTCAGTGAGGGTGCATGGTTGAATATAAAACAATGTTCTCAGTGTTAACTACTAACTGAAGCATGCAAATATTCACTACCTTCCTTGTAGACCTAGTTTGACTTGTTATTAAAGTGTTATGCACTTGGAAAGATGAACAAAACATTCCATTTAATCTATCCTCTCTTGTGCTCTTGAAAAATAAATATGCTATTGTGTTTTAATCATTATCTGTTAATTATCAATCATACTCTAATATTATTTGTTGGGTTTTTTATCCTCTGAATTAGTGGAGGGTTTTCCCAGGGTATATCTTGTGTTCTATGGTTTGATTTATTTATGTATTTGTATTATTGATGAGGTCTATTTTCACTGTAATTGTGTATTAAATTTTTAAAGTTCAAGAATATCCATTTTTGCTCAAACAATGACACCTACCACTCACTGCACCTATTTTCATGAGTTTAGGTGCTCCAGGGACCAATCCCTATAATTTAGGAACCCACTCTAAGTGCCACTAGCAGTCTCCAATAGTTGACCCTAGTTCATATTCAATTATGTCAATTTATGCTCCAATTCCCATCAGTTAGATCACTCGCAATCATTATAGTTCCACTTTCCATGATTTAAGGGAGATAGGGCGCATTTTCTCATATACTTACATTGGTTAACTGAGTGTGAACTTTTTTAATGATCCAGAGTTGCATTAGTGCTCTCTAGTGGTGATTTTCCCACACCGAGTTCGCTCCGGAGCCAGTCTAGGTTAGTGGATTCGAATCCTATATTAGGTATTCAAATTATCCTATTGGTATAATCATTGTATTACTTATTTCATACTGATTAATGGATGTAATATGATCATTCCAATTATTGGACTCATGAGAGTTTAATTTTCCATAAATTATTGATCTGAGTTACTAAATTGATTCTCTGTCTTCTACAATCTTCTTCGTCATTTGAATTCATGTAGGCTTGAAAGTCCTATGCTTCATTGAAATTAACATGGTATCAGAGCCAGTATTTAGGGTAGAAACAGACCTCAAAATCTTCCATTGATGCAACAGAAGTAATTGGATTCCACATAAATCTTGGAATTATTTCCTTGCTCCCTCCAGATTATGTCTAGAGAAATCTATCCAAGTGTGATGCACCCATAGAAAGTGCACATGTCTAAGTGGAAAGTGTTTGAATTGGTTTTATTCAAATTGAAGAGTTTTTGCAGGTTATTTGAAGAGATTTTATGCAGAATTAGTTGTTCTTGAAGTTGTGATATCGAGAATTCAATGGCTACGACTCCCAGAATCCCCACACCCTTCAATTACCTTGATTGGAGGAATGATATGTAGATTGTATTACGCAACAAGGGAATATACAGGGTCACCATGGGAAGAGAGGTGGAACCCCAATAGTATCTTCAAAATTATAAGTATCTAAATAAGCTTGATGAAGCTTTTGGCTCGATGTGCATATCCACATATCTAGAGAGTTACTCTTTCACCTTGAGGGATTGATAACACCAAAATAAATATGGGATAAGCTATAATCATTATTTCACAAACAGGATGAGTTGAGGGTCATATCTTGGAGAATGAGCTGATAACACTATAGCCTAGCAATTTCAAAACTATACAACAATTTTTCTCAAGATTCAAATCATTGGTCATGCAATGCAAGCAATGCAGGATTAATAAGAAGTATAAGCAATTGGTGCTCTCAATTTTGAGAAAAATTGGCCCAGAATTATTAGTGTTTGTATCTACCTTTAATTCTCGGAGACTGAATACTCCTACAAGTTGGTGGATGTCATCTCTTTACGCCATCACAATGTCTTTAATACAAAAACAAGACAAGCTAATACAGATGGGAGCTCTCACAACCTATCCAAATCAATCTCTCTTAGCTGGTGAGACACAGAATACACAAGAAAGGAGGAAGCATAAAGGAAAAGAAAAAGGAAAACTGAATTTGAACCTAAGGAAGAGTTTGATCCAACAGATGAATCCTCAGGCTCTATGAAGGACGAACATTAGAGGTTTGACAAATGAAAGCGCTCTTACTATAAGAAAGGAAACCATACAAAGAAAAATTGTATGAAGAAGACCATAAATCAGATGTCAAAACTCCTTGATCAACACAATATTTCCCTCCTTGAAGATGCAAGGAAGGATGACTATGGAGACAAGACTGAAGATCATGATGAGAGATTCCATGCATAGAAGGATGATTTTTCAACATCACATCCCTTCCTCATTGATATAGGATCTTCAAATCACATGGTTGCTTACAAATAATCATTCCACTAGTGGAAAATGAAAGATTAGTGACCAAAAAAATGACCAAAATCCGCATATCAATGACCACTTTTGGTTTGGCGATCACTGGTGGCTAATTTACGGTCTTTTATTACGCGACCAAAATTGGTCATTTTTATTTTGGTCATTTATAGCTTGTCGATTGGTCATTAATTTGGTCATATATTTGGTCATTGATTTTGTCATGTATTTGAATCAATGACCAATTATATGACCACATGTATGACCAAATTAATGACCACATGACAAGCTAGAATATGACCAAATTTGGTCGCGTAATAAAAGACCGTAAATTAGCCACCAAAACTGCTTTTTGATCATTAATTTGCGAATTTTGATCTTTTTTTTGTCATTTATATCTCATTGTTTGGTCACATATCTCTCCAAATTAATGACCACATGACAAGCTATAATATGACCAAATTTGGTCGCGTAATAAAAGACCGTAAATTAGCCACCAAAACTGTTTTTTGGTCATTGATATGCGAATTTTGGTCTTTTTTTTGTCATTTATATCTCATTGTTTGGTCACATATCTCTCAATTATTGGTCACTAATTTAGTCATAATTTAGTCATTTTTAGTCGCTTTATGTGTGGTCATTATATTTTAGTAGTTTGAATGGTGTCCATTATTAATCAATATAATTTTTTAATATGATATTATGTTTAATTAAAAAAAGAATCATACATTTATTCTCATCTAATACACTTGTGAATTATGCAATGTCACATTATAATTAATTATAACACTTGTAAATAATATCTATTACACATGTAAATCATACAATGTCACATTAATTAGTTAATAATTACAACATTGGTACATAAGATAAAGTACAACCATATATATAAGTTTTAAACCACAAATTATATTATATGAGATGTCAAAAGTATTACAATAAATATGAGTTTTCTCAAATACTCATATTAATTTCCATATAACTTTACAGGAAAATCATCACTTTTCAAAATATTACAATGGCTAAACCATCATACTTGCACTTAGCTACAAAACCATACTTAGATCCCACGTCAACAGCTTCAAAACCATACTCAGCACTAAACCATACTTAGATCCCACGTCAGCAGCTTCAAAACCACACTTAGCAGCTTGAAAGCCTTAACATCGGGTTCTTCATTATACTAAATGACAAATCTTCAATAACGGGTTCTTCATACTCAATGGCCCACTTATAAGTTAAGCTCACTCCTGCGAAATCCAATAAAAAAATATCACTTGTAAAGTAGAAAAACAATGAAGCAAATTATTTATCTTGTTCAACAGCTGACAACAATAACCAAGATCATGCGCAAAATAATAAAATCTAATCTAACAAATTCAATTTAAGAATTGGTTAAAATTAAAACTTGAATGGATAAATCTACAACTATTTAGTACCTAAGAAAAGTAAAACTCAGCTCTAAACTAGGAAATGGATTTCAATGGGAAAGATAATCAATGAATCCACAAAACAATTATGCTCGACTGCACAGGTAGAAACCTGCATACATAGTGCAATCTGTGAAGGAGTTCACCCCTATATGTCATGTGGTTAGTGAATGACATGACAACTATGGAAACTAATGAATGATTTAGAACCCCATCAAACTAATGTGATGTTATACTCAACCACCAATATAATCAAAACCCATCAAATAGCATCAACATTCCCAATTTCCTACATGCCTACCTTGTCCTTGTTTCAAACATATATTTGTATATAAACAAACGAAAATTATAAAAAGTTCTTTTTAACTTGTCATCCTCAAAGTGTTCATGACATAGTTTAGGCATCAAGCCAACAACCATCATATTTTACCCTCTATATCTATATATAATCAAAAAAATTCACGAGTTTTTCTTTCTTGGACTCTGGACTTTGGAAAATTCACTTTATATTCACTCAAAAAATTTCATGAATTTTATCTATATATACATGCATATTCTAGTTACAATTGTTACAATCTATATATACATACCCTAAACGAATCAGCCTCCTCAAGGCCCATCTATAAAAGACAATTGTTACAAGAGAAGCAATCCTTGGCTATACTTTCAATTGTATATCTTCACAGACTTCTCAAACGAATGCCAATTATGCCAACAACAATACTAGATTAATTTTAAAACAAAAACAATAAGAAGGTTCAAACTAAAATTTTCTCATGGGTTTTATCTTAATTTTCATTTTTAAAATTTTTGCATAGATATACCCCTGGCCTACACCCATTCTTTGTTTCAAAAGTGCCATACCCATACCCATGTACACTAGCAACTTAGCTACAGGGCACGGTGATTTTCCTTTGTAAAGAAGGAGCTCATTTGGATAGGGATGCATAGGGTGAAGGTAGGGCCTGAGGCAGAATATAATTACACATGCAACTATGATGTCCTGTAGAAGTAAATATGTGAGTTTGAAACTCAGGGAAGATGAAAGTCACCTTATCCTCATGCTGATCAAATGTTGCAATACATTCATTTGACTTGATTGTCCACAATTTCAACAAACCATCTGCACCTGTGAAACAAAAGAGGCTCCAAACAGTAGAAAAATAATTCCATCATCACTTTGAAAAGTGTAATTATAAGGATAAAAATAAGAAACTAAATTAGAACTAAAGATGCCAGGCAAGAGGTTATACCAGAAGAAACGAACTGTGTTCCACGAGTGAGGAAGGAAGCTCGTAGTACACTTGCAGTATGACCTTCAAAAGTCTTTAGGCAAGAACCATCTGATAAGGCCCATATTTTGATTGTATTGTCACCAAATGCTGTCATCACACATTGAACTACAGGTGAAAATTCTACACACCAAACCCCTCTTTTGTGGCCTCTTAGCACTAGTATTGGTACCAAATCTGGTAATATCCATACACGAGCTGTTCGATCCTGATTAAAAATATGGCATAAGACCTGGGTAAAAAACTAAATATGTTGCAATGGAAGTCATCTTCCATTAGAAGTCCTTGCAGATATAAGAATAAATTCATAATCTAACACACCTGAGAACCAGTACAGATAAGGCTGTCATTTGAAGCAATGGCCACAGAATTGATGTCCTTATCATGAGCTGCAACCGCAGCCTGTGATGATAGCTTGTTTGACTTACTAATACTACCAGAACCTAGTACACCAACAAAACTCCATACTTTGATTGTGCGATCACTGAAGATATACAAAGAAACCACCACTTAGAAAATGTATCGATACTTGCTATATTTTTGTATATATGAAATCAAAATACTACGAGCTTACAAAGTTCACTCAACACAAATAACATGCAAATACAGA
>LPNX010065947.1:577138-642263 GCA_001517045.1 Pseudotsuga menziesii | reverse complement strand
TAACAATGTGGATAATTGATTATATGGTTAGAGATTTATTCTGCAGTTATATTTAGTAGCATAGCCTGCTTGTTTACTCCAAGTTACCCTTGTTACATGTGTGGCTGTTACACACATGGCCTCTGTGGACCACCAAACCATAGAGAGAACATGGGCACCTAATAAGTGCAGAGTTACAATTAAGCCCTGAGTGTATCCAACTTAAAGCAAAAGGATCACAAATCATTTGTGTTTCCCCATTTATGTGGTCCTATGTGGTCGTTACATACCAGGAGTATGGTACATGAGGGCACGCAAATTACACAAACCACAGAAGGACAGGGCTCAGCAGATACATTGCAAAATGATGAATTTGAGATGCCACTTGTTGGTTTTTTGAATCGAAAAAAACAAAGTCACACGAAGAAAAAATTGTAAAATATCATGACTTGTATTTTATATCGATGTTAACATGAAACGTTGTTTGTATGGATTACCTTCTTGTGTTTCGATGTTTATATGTTTATGTGATTTGATGTTTCAATGTTTATATGTTTACTTTTTTACATGGTTTCAGTTAATTAAAATTTTGTTCATTATTTTAATAGAATTTGGACAGGGTCAATTATGTTTGTAGATTTCAAGGTTACCAAGGATTGAAGGTTTGCTTATGGCCCATGGGTAGGGCGGAAGATTTGACTTAACCATTTTGGAAATTTTAATTTAGGGTATCCGACCAGAAATATTTTTTTGGGGCAGGTATTTGAGGTTTGAGGATTGTTTACAAGATTATTTTGGAAGTTGCCTCCTGTGTTGAGAAATTAGCCTCTAGTGAATTCAAATTTGATTCTAGTTTTTCTGGAATGTATATTTTTGAGAAGTTGAGTCTGAAATTGTTTCTAAGAGTAACTATGAAGGGTGCCAAACTAAGAAAAAAGAATCTAGGGTGAGAAGCAGGAACATTAGGAGATCTAAAATGGGAGAAAGCATTCATATAGAATAAAAGGATTCTACTTTTAGTGATTATCATCTCTATGTCTGACAATGGGTTTATGATTTACACAATATTAAGTTGTTTATTTTTCCTTATTTTCATGGTCTTTGATAAGTGTTTGTTTCATTTGTGCACTTTAAGAGCTGAACCAGGTCCTAAATCTGAGCATCATTGAGGAACTATCATAGCTAGGATTTTGAACCTTGTTATTCTGCCTCTCTTGTTTTCAGTCTAAAAGGAATACATGCTTGTTGGAATGCTAGGCAATTGTTTAGTTGCATTCTGTAACTAGTAATATCTTGTCCACATGAGAATTTGAGATTGCTGCTTTTATTAAGTCTATTTATAGGTAAATCCACTATATGTGGATTTGCTAGCAAACAGACTGATCACAAACATAGCAGAATTAACTATTCTTTTTAGTGTACTAAATTACTAATTACATCCAAATTATATTCCATCAGGCCAATATATGTCTCCTCACGATCCTGACGAGGGGCCCTCTCTAACTGGTTGGAAAGTGCAGCGGTGGGAAAGCTCATGTCAACAGGTTGCACTGCATCCCCTTTTTGAAAATTCTGATACAAATTTTGGTGGACAAGCACCAATGATGACTATCTGGAAGAACACGGTAAATATGAACATATCTCCAACTAAGGACTACAAAGGTTCTCTATCCATTGCTACACCAGGAAATTCAAATGGTGGAAATAGTGACAAATTTAACTATGACCTAGCTAACCAGCACAATGACGTAAGGATGCTAGCAAGAATTGTCTTTTCAAGTCATGGGGGGGAGGTTGCTTTTGCTTTTTTCTATGGCGATGTTCATTTATTATCTGGCAGTAACTTTTCTCCCATAGATTACTACTGTGCCCCAGTTGGGGTTTCTGTTGCCCTACCAGCTTTCTCTTCAACTAGTTGTTTCCTGGCCTCAGTTTGGCATGATAACAGTAGGGATTGCAGTGTACTGAAGATTCTACATATTCTACCTCCTGCCAGTCAAAGTAGTCAATGGAGGGGTAATGCAGCAGCCTTGGAACGAGCCATTGCAGACAGGTATGAAGTTGATTTTATTTGTTATCTTGTTGCATCTCTGTATTTATATTGTGGTTACATTCACTTGCCTACAATTTGATTATTCTCATCCATTACCAGATTTTGGTGGAGCCTCTGTATTGGAGTTGATTGGTGGGATGTTGTTGGTTGTGCACAAAGTGCAGCAGAAGATGATATAGGTAAAATCAATGCACATTGTCAAAGGATAATTATGATCAATTATGTGTTCGCTAAAGATAATGGTTTTGTATATAAGGGTTTGATAAATCCAGATGCATGGTTGTTATGTGATGTGTCTGTAGTCACAGTGAATAGAATATTTTGTCAAGTTCTGATCCCTGCTATCTGCATCTGGTTTCACTAGCTTATGTATGAAGCAACCAGACATTGTGATAGGCATCTACATGTTGAATGTATATCATCTTCTGATACCATATAGTGATTGGCAGACACACGATAAAGACTCCCAAAAACAGATAAGATATATCAAAGGAACAGTTGAGCTTTCTGCTCTTGGCTGTGAATTTTCCTTTTTGGAGTACTTACAGTTCTAAAAGTTGCAGACTTGTAATGACTGAGAAGATGGAAATTACACTTAGACATTTAGACAAGGTACTAACTAAAATATCATCCAAGTGTCAGGAACAGCTAAAAATATGGCCATCCAAACTTAGCTACCTGGTTGTGGAAGCAGCCTTAGTCTTACAACATCATTAGATTTCTTGCAGTGATTAGAATGTTGTCTGGAGCTGCAAGGTATGCACATCCCAACCAGTATTCTCTATGGGCCAACATGAAGCCACGTTACAAACTCAAAGACGGAATATCTTCACAAGATCCAAGGATTGGGCCACCTTAAATGTGATAGGTCGGTCTTAGGAAAGTTTATTAGTTGACATAAACTCTGTTTAGATTTGCTTTGAGAATTCAACCAAGGAAAGAATGGTGATCCTTCTGGAGGCAAGTGTGCATTCAAGAGACCTTCATCACTAGGCATCTGCCAGAAATTCAAGTTAGAAGTTGTTCTGCTTGTTTTGAGAACTTCATATCCAATATTTTTTGGCATGGAAAACTCTACTATTTTTTTCTACAATGTTAACATTGAAGGAATATATCTTCAGTGTATAGCTTCTTTTAATTCTTATGAAGAAAACCTTATCTGCAGGCCTTAACTATGGTATTGGACTTGACTTGATTTTCCTTTGCAATTTAACTTGCTGCTCTTGCATCAAAAAGGGAGTTTTTGAATTTGGAGAAGTGGCTAAATGATAATCTTAGTAGTCAACGTGATAAGTTATTTGAGGTAAGCTGCTCTCTGTTTATTGTTTTTGTGTAATTAGTCTTAATTACTTAATGTTTCATACTTGGGTATTTAGTGGACACTGATTCCTAAGTCAATTTGAGGTAAATTGAAAGGTTGCTTTATTTGTTATCCTCGTTGTAAAGTTCTTGATGACTGAATGTTGTATCTTTTCATTACTGAACACTTGTTACTTTGGTTGTAGGCATGTCTGAAATTTCTGAGGGAAAGAACTTTATTTGAAGCATCAAATGACTCTTTAGGAAATCCTGTCCAATGTTCTGGACCTATTGTCAATCTTTCTTTGGAGACACCTCTCCAAAAATGAAAGATGTTAGAATCCTCTACCCCATAGGTAGATAAAGCCTTTAATTTGTTTCCTCTTTAAAACTTTGGTAACCAATATACTCTGATTTTGCTTAGTCCAAGCATGAGGAGGATCACAGTTTATCCAAGCATTTTTAATAATTAACCCTGGGTAGGATGAGAGAGTGCATCCTCTTTAAAGGAAATAGATGACAGAGAATGCTAGGATTGCAAAGCTACTGCAAGCCATTCAATCACAATATTAACCACATCAGTTTCTCCCATTTGCCTTCAATGTACAAAACAACTTCCAACTAACATTAGGAATAAACTTATGTTCAAATAAACCCACCCATTAAAATTGTAAAAAAAGTATACTCGTTAATTTTCTAAGCAAAACCACATGAATGCCACAAAGAATAATATTAGTCTTTAGACATACATTGCAACAAGTACAGTTCATATAATGATAAACACATCAACCAAGAAGAAATCACAATAAACCCAAAAATGACAACTCCTTATGAGTCTTAGCCAAGTTGCATTCCCACATGTCTGAACTTTGAAGAGATTAAAACCAGGAAAGAATTCCCAAGATTCATAACCCATCCTACAGTGTCTCCCAATCATGATTAGCAACAAACTGACAGGTACATTCCATTCCATACCAATGCCATAACAAAGAAGTTTATGGAAAGACATAAGAGAGCCTAAAGTATTGCAAAAAGTGGCTAGATCGTGCAGAGGCTTAGGTGAAAATTGCTTTGGATTATCAACGGTTTTCAACAAGTGCACCTGTTTCCCTGCTGGTTCTCTCTTATTACATGACCAATCTGTCTGCCCATCGCAGGTATAGCATCCCCGTCGCTATTCCTAGTGTTTGCATTATTTTTTTTAAACTTATACAAAGCGTGGATACAGCGACGGCCCGACGTGGATACAGCGACGGCCCGGCGTGGATACAGCGACGGCCCGGCGTGGATACAGAGACGGCAAGGCGTGGATACAGCGACAGCCAGGCGTGGATACAGAGACGGCCAGGCGTGGATATAGCGACGGCTTAGACATCTAACGAAATATAGAACATTGTCGCTCTTGCAACGCAAATTAGGGGTCGTCTCTATTGCGACAGAATTGTTTCCACGGAAGAAAAAAAACACTTAGGCGTGGCAATATCCACGCTTTTCCATGGATATTGCCATGTTTTGCTGTGGCAAAATTGATCACTTGTACTAGTGTAAAAAAACAAAAACATGGTTTTATTTTGTTACTCTATCCTACCCTATTCTACTTAGAAATATAAGAATTGTTCAAGTGTATGCATATTTCCAATGGAGCCACTTTCGAAGAAGTGACTCAAGTATGCTCATACTCCCAACAGAAAAAATATAACTTTATGAATGCTAGGATATGAGAGATCAACTTCCCTTGAAATGATGGTGCCAAGAATTGGTGAAGTATGGAATGATGCTGCAAACCGATGACAAATTGAAACCAAGCTTCGATATAGTCTGTGTTCCCTTGATTTCTCATGGATGTTACACCATGAAACTCTTTAGTAAGTTGATCTTCCTCAATGCATAAGAGATTCAGATCTAATGATGTGAAGGATGCTTTCGGTTCCAATGTTTGTTTTTCATCAAATTTGTTGATTATGTTAACTTGTTGATGATGACAAGAAACTTCACATTAGAGGAAATTTGGGGTCTAAAATGGGCCTTATAAGAAAACGTGCCAACAATAAGTTCTTCTAAGTTGGAATTGAAGAACCAATAGAATTTCAATAAAACAAGTCAACCATAATGGTTGAATTGACATATTTGTCATAAAAAAACTACTTTTTTTGTTGGTATTTTCGACATATCTCCCTATGTTTTTACTCAAATTTCGATCAAGGGAGCTCGTTGGATGCGGAATTTGGGGTTTTTCTTGTTTTTGGGGTAGCGGGGTCTGTCAAAATTATGCAGTGTGGGTACTCGTTGGATGCAGAATCAAATTCCGCATCCAATGAGCTCTCCTCATCGAAATTTGAGTAAAAACACACACAGATATGTCGAAAATACGAACACAAAAAGTAGTTTTTTCTTTTTTCCTCCAAAATTAATAAATATTATTTTATTATTTTAACTATTATTTTATTATTTTAAATATTATTTTATTATTTTCCTTAGGAGGCCCATTTTAGACCTCAAAATTCCTCTAATGCTTCCAAGTATTGGATTCAAAACATGTTCAGGTCTCGTATGGATTTGCTGCAACACTACACAATATTTTTGTAGCAGTGTAGGTGAGGTAGAACATGAGGGAAATGTAGGAAAATTTTGTAGTTCAACAGTGTAAGCATATTGTACTGCTTTATTATGGTTAAGTTCAGGGGTGGATTGGACAAGAAATTGTGTTGGATACCAAGGAGTTTGATGAGAAGATAAATGTGGCTGATGTAGAGGATTGGTTTGTGAGGTTGATATTGAAGTACCAAGTTGTGTTGCAGCATGAGAGAGAGTGGCCATGTGATCATAAGATAGGTCATTCCAAGCTTGTGGATAAGGTAGGTAAGAGTTAAATTGAGGCTGCAACAACTGCCATGGTGGAAGAGTATTCAATGACTGAGTATGAGAGTAAGGAAATGGAGGGATAGAATTTTGAACCATACATGTAGGCCACAATTTCCATGACTATTGAAATGAGTTGGCTGCAACTCTCAGATCTCTTTGATATGTTGCTTTGATCCATGATAAGGAGGGGCATCAATACGTGGAATGCTTCAAGTCACATATACCACAACTTTCAAGATTATCCAAAGGGAAATCCCTTGCTTCTCTTATTTCCTCCTGCTTTTCTTTATCCTGCAAAACACCCAATTGTGAATCAGATTTAGAAATTTCAAATAAATTGTTTATTTTAGCTCCTATAACTCTTGTTCTTGCAGCAGATTTCAAAGATTGAAAAGAAGGATTACTAGAATTCTTACCAGTCTTGAAGTTTCCTCTTGAATACCTTCTACATAACTCACAAATACCATCATATGCTAACTGAAACACATCACCTGCTCCCATTAGATTTAATATTTCTAAATATTCATCTTGGATTCCTTTAAGTAGGAGTGTTTTCAATTTCTCCTTCCCCAGTTTCCTTTGTTAAGATCTTTGGAGGTTATATTGAAAGCGTTACATGTATTCCTCTAGACTCTCTTCTTCTCCTTATGTCATTTCAAATATGTCTTCATTGACCCTACAATAATCTTGGTACCTTTTCAAGAATACATGTTTCATGTCTTCCCAAGTTTGTATACAATTCCCACTTAATCTCATGAACCATCGGAGGGTTGTTCCTTTTAGAGTAAGGGGAAACACATTCAAATTTTGATCATTGGCACAATAACCATATCCTCTACAAAGTAATTCAAATTGAAATAAAAATACATCAAGGTCCTCATTTTTCAAACCATGAAAATTTGGTAGAACATGTGGGAGGATTCTTTTTGTTGGTGCCACTCTTCTTGAATCTATGATGGGAAATTCGAAGGTAACAACTTCTACATATTTCTTACCTGCCATCTCTTCATTAGATTCTTTGTGTTCTATCTTGAGGCTCCTCCTTCAAATGTTCCTGTCAACTTGTTAGTATAATGGGTGGTGCTTACAACACCACTAAGGGGAATGATAATATTTACGCTCCAAAATTTGAAAATGAAATAAAACTAAATGCAAAAAAAAAAAATCCACACTCAAAGCAAATTCAATCGACTGAAAAATAAGCATGCAAACTACATGCCCTACTTTAACAATGCATCTACAAGACAATGTCAGATGTACTTTTTCCCCATTGATAGCTTTCCAGCGATGGCGCCAAAATGTTGGTGGAATTAATTGTCTAATTAAATAAACAACTAAACTTCCAGAACATAAATTATCAACCCGATGAAGTCTTTTATTTCAAAGCTATCGTGCAATATCTATACAAGCACAATTTCGACCTGGCACTATTGATTTATTGGTATGAAATCAAAACTCATTATAAACTAGATCACACCTTCTTGAAAAGAAAACAAACCAAAATCCTATTCATAAATCCAAGCTTTAAATCTAATCACACTTCAACAAAATCAATTCTCATGAAGCAAGATCTAAGTACATAAATCTGAAAGAAATGCTATGTTGGCCAACGATCTATCAAACAAATAAACAGGAAAACAACTATGACAAATCTAATGAATGAAAGCATACAACTATGATAAATCTAATGAATGAAAGCATGAACTAAATAATAAGCAAATCCAAACAATAACACACTTAAAATCAACACTACCATCATCTACTCAGGGAAGAGGGCCCTTCCTCCACTAAGCAGATCTGGATCTCCACAATGAAGGTTTACAACTCAAGAATTAAGAAACTGCCAGCATGTATTATCAAAATGAAAGTATTACAATGGATCTGGATCAAATTATACAGCATAGCATTGCTTTTTCTCCCCCCTTAATAAGATTTATTACATATTTATACATAAAATTCTCTCAGGAGAATGAGAAACCAAACCCCCAACTTGTGATCTGTTTCAACAAATTTGCTAATTTGGAAAACTGGCCGCAATAATAAATATGAGAATTACATGTTTAGAGAACCAGTTGTATATCCTAAACCGTATCTTTGTTTGATGATTTCCTCTTAAATCAGGTAAATGAGGTCGTTACGCACAAAACCCATTTCTCGGATTTGCGAGATTCTTTTCTATCTACCCACAAATCAAGACGCGAATCAAGGTGTTCTTATCTCTCATGCATTTTTTGTTAAGGCTATAACAGCTAGATGTGAGTGTCATGTACGTGACAAATCACTCCACAAACCATCATTAGTACAATTATGCATAATAGTTTTCAATTCAATAAAAAAAGGAAAATAATCATAATTAACCACTAAAGCATCAATGGAAGTAATACGGTATTTTACGGGTAGTTACAGCAAATGGATGGAAAATGGAATGATAAATGAATAATAATATGAAGAAGAGGGATGAAATATATGTTGATAAGTGATGAAAATATGGACAAATCCGTGACCCAACACATCCCATTTTGCACCATGTTTTACTTCCAAATATGTGCCAATTTTCACTTCCAAATTTGCACCAATTTTTGCTTACTTTTTTGCATCGTGTTTTGATACCAAAATGACACCAAATATTTCTTCTATTGTTGCACCATATTTTTGTTCCTATGTAGTGCCATGTTTTTCATCCAAAGTAACGTCTTATTTTTCTACCATATCAACGCCATGTCATTAGCACCACGTGTTGCATCCTTTTTAATGCCTAGTTCTGCGTCTTATTTTGCTACCATATCAACGCTATGTTTGGCTTCATTATTAACGCCATGTGTTGCATCCTATTTAATGCCTAGTTTCAGATCTCTCATTTTTTGGTCACTAATTTAGTCATTTTTAGTAATTTTATATACGAATTTTGGTCATTTTGTCACTTATCTCTCATTGTTTGGTCACTTATCTCTAATTTTTTGGTTAATAATTTAGTTAATTTTAACTGATATTACAATATCATTAGGGCATGGAGGAATCGAACAACCAACCACCTTCTTGTAAGACAGGCGCTCTTCCATTGAGCTAGAACCCTTTAAGAATTTGGGAACCTAACGTACATAGTCCTCTATAATGGTAAAAAGGACCAGTACACAACTTTGAGTATCTAATGGTCGGCAAAGGATGATAGATTGTATAAGTTCGCCATATATGATCAAGCAGGTTATCAAATCCATAAACCTTTTTTAGGAATTTTGAACAAAACTCAAGAAATTGGCTTAATGGGATTGCAAAAATCACTATTCCTTAGTAACCATAAGTGTACCACTATATGATACCTATCAACAACAATTATCTTAGTGTGGATGCCAAGGATATAGTATATAAGCATGATCATCCTAGAGCCATCTATAAGTGGAGCAATAAGGAGAATCAAAAGAGGATGATCAACCCAATAGTTGGTGCTTCACATGGATCCTATCCACCATGGGATAAGCAAAGTTCCTTCTTCCATCAAGCTAATGAGTATCCACAATGAAAAATGGTTAGGATATATTGTGATGCCAATTCATAATGTTTATTCACTTCCTAGGGTGATGTTGCAATGCTTGCACTGGGAGATCTACATGATCCCCAACAAAATTGGATATAAGCATATTCATGGGGCCATAGAGTATAGGATGAGGTTGTCTTTTAATATTTTTCTTTTGAAAACCATGCATGATTTGGAACACTGGGAGAAGGAATAGAATTGGATATACTTAACAAACTACAATCATGACAAGGAATAGGACTCTACTCTATAGTCATTGTGCAGATGTTGGAAATGGGTATAACTGCCTAAGGACTATGAACAACATCCATTTAAATATGAATGTAAACCCTTCCATGTTAGAGAAATACTCCATGGGAGTGAGCTTATTGTTTCTAACATAAAGAAACAAAGAAGACAGAAATGAAAGCTCCAGGGGGATACACATGAATGCGTCCAAACCTATCCCTTTCAGGAATATTCCTTTCACTGAGGCAATGAGACCTTGGGGGAGATAGGTCCCGAGATGGTGTACAATAACATCGAGAATAAGAGTAATGCTAGATGAATATGTGACCTCTTCTCATACATTCAGGTGTTCCCTCTGGGGTAGTACTTCTTGCGGTAGTCTCACTTTGATTAGGATGGGAAGTGTACTCTTATCAACAACAGGACTACGACTTGATCCTATTAACAACCTTATGCTTGGAGGTTTGGTTTGACTTTTCAAAGGACTTTGATCTAGGTTTTTTCGTGAATTCCTACTCAATATCCTTCGTGGACTCCTGCTTAAAGGCCTATGAGAAATCACACTTGGGATCCTACTTAAATCCTTGTGACTTGGGATCCTTCTTACAACCCTATGAGAAATCACACTTGGGCTCCTGCTCAAACTCATTCGAGGACTTATACTCAATACCCTTCTGGGACTTCTACTCAGGCTCCTACTTGAGATTCTCCTAGGACTCTCACTCTGGCTCTTGCTCAAGCTCCTTCTATGGATTCTATTCAAACTTCTTCTAGGGCTTCTGCTCAAACTCTTTCGAGGGCTCCTGTTGGGACTCCTTAGATATAATTACATTTATTAAATTAACAAGACAACAAAATGCACATTGTACAATTATACAACACCAAACTTTATGAAATAATATATATTAAAGAATGCCAAGATAATATCAGAAACAAAATGATAGACCTTAATAACACTTCCATGACATTCACAGATCATTTCAATAAAAGGGGAAAGGAATACTGACCTAGAACTGCTAGGGGCATCACTCTGAGAAGATCGAGAATCTGGACTCCTGTGTGCCTTAACTTCAACAACATCCATCTCTTTGGTTTTTTCCTCATTCTCTTTCACTAATTCACCTTCTTCCACAATATATTTATCCACAATTCCTTTCTCTTCCTCAATGCCTTTCTTGTCTAAATTTTCTTTCATTTGTGATGCAATTAGTTTTGCTGCAGATAGCTTACCCTCCAGATATTTGCTCTGAAGGTATTTCTTCACCAATGGAGTGAACTGACTATCCAATGATCGTGCAACTGCTAACCAGGTCAATACTATAACCAAAAAGATGCCCCCAAGGTAGGGAGTGGAGTTTTCAAGTGAACCAAACGTTAAAATCATAAATTGTTGAATCAGTGCCCCTCCTGACTTTCCCAATGGATTGCATACCACATCTATTGCAGCCTTTCCTTTAACCTATAAAAGAACCAAGAATGAGATCACATATAATGAATTGAAACAATTTTTCCCTATCAAAAACGACCTACAATGATAACAAATTCAAAATCCCAGTGAGGAATAGTTTGGCATTATTCCTTAGCATAATCCCTACAACAATACTTGACTATATTCTTTTAAGAAACAAATATGAAAGTGAAAATAGAATACACAGAGGCCTTGAAAACTTGAGACAAAATGCAGAGACAATATACCTTGGTGTCCTCATCAAGAGGAATGTAATCCATCCCTTTGCAAGTATCAAACAAACTATATTTAGCACTCTTTCTAAAGATGTTTTGAAGAGTTCCAATACACACACCTGCCAAAAGAGTTGTCACGCCAAATTTACCCAATAAGGGAGTGAGTGGCTCACTTCAAAGAATGAGACCAACGAAAGCTATTCTTGTTGCCAGCAACATAGTAGGTGTGATGGTAGATGCTACTCCCCAAAAATATTTGCGGAATATAACTCTGCTTAGCAACATCATGGTGAAGGTAGCAATTCCTGTGCATGTGGAGAAATCCCCCATGAATGCAGAATAATCATTTGGACTTGGAAATTGTCAGACACACAAATTATCTTAGTCATATTCCCTATATTAGAAACACACAGAATCTTACTTCAAATTTTCTTAGCTAGAGGTTGAGTGAGTGTTCTAGCTATGGAAGCAATGGATGAAGACAAATAATTATCGTCTTTAGCAGGTTCTACTATCCTTAAAACAAAAATGTAAAGAAATGGAAAAACATATGAAGGGATTCAAATTTATTTAGATGCTTCGCACTATATTTTACCCAACTAAGAGGAACAATCCAATTAATGCATTGATGTTCATGTTACCTTGTATGATTGGGCCTCCTCAAGCGAGCAGTATAACAACAATGAAAATGAAATTAGGAATAGTCCTTGAGCCCTTAAAGTTTATGTAAATCTATATGCATGTGTGTGTGTTTGTTTCTAGCTAGAGAGATATGTCAGAAGGCATGGATCTTTGTACTTGTTTCAGCAAGTACTGGTGATAATTAAATAACATATTTAAGTTGTAAACATTTTGGTTCTCATGTTGAGGCTGTGTAAAGTAGATTATGCCTACATAGGTCTCCCCATATAGAGTATCCACTAACGTGAGACATATTATTATATGCATATATGTATCATGTATGAACAAGAATTTTGTTGCCAAAGAACCTAAGATATGACATATATTACCTGTTCCTTCAGTTTGGTGTTCCAGGTGACTTCAACAAGGTTGATGCTAATACCATATGAAACCACCAAAGTGGAAAGGTCTCTCACATATCTTGAATTCAATAGGAACCTAAAACTCTCCATCATTCCCATGTTTGGTTTCTCCTGTAAAAAGTACAAGAGGTTGAGTTAAAGAACCTAAAATAACTTATGTTCTTAACAGAACAAATTCAAAAAAATGCAAGAAAATATAATATAGATATACCTTCTTCCTACGAGCTTCTCCCTTGGGAAGTGTAGAATCATCCACTACAATTTGATTTACCCACCAGTAGATTCCACATATTGTAAGCCCCAGTAGCACCAAAATGTGCATCATTCCTTTCAAGGCAACTGCCCAACCATCCACACCAGGCCAGAATAATCTTTCAAATTCTCTTTCTACTTTAAACGACTCTAACAAACTTATGCCATCTTCTGCAATAAATCCATCCACAATAAAACTCATTCTATTTTTTTTGGAATACTTTTCAATTTTTTGAACAGAAGCCTATTAGTAGTTGCATTGGAATACTAGTGCCTTACAAAAATTGTACAATAAGCCTAATGTGACCTACTCTTCTTCATAATCTAAGGTGCATACTTTATTACACTCACATATTCTAATATATCATGCTATGTCTATATTTTTTACTTTAAAAACATTACAGTACAACAGTTTTGCTCTGATAATAAACCTTGTCTCCCCTACCATTTATATTACCAAAGCTGACTGGTCTTTAAGTGCGTATCTTTAAAACCTATAAGAGAAAAGCTACTAGATAAGATAGGTATAGATATTACTGTAATATATACCATATTTGACCTGTATGCAATACATCAACAGAAATTCTATTCTAAACAAATCGGACAAACTTATGCCATCTTCTACAGTAATTACATCCACAAAACAACTCATTTTATTTTTTTCGGAATATTTTTCAATTTTTCGAATAGAGACCTATTAGTAGTTGCATTAGAATAATACTTCCTTACAAAAATTGTACAATAATCCTAATGCACACTACTATGCTTCATAAGCTAAGGTGCATACTTTATTACACTCACATATTCTAATGTATCATGCTATGTCTATATTTTTTACTTTAAAAACATTACAATACAACATTTCTGCTATGATAATAAACCTAATCTCCCCTACCATCTATAGTACCAAAGCTAACTTGTCTTTAAGTGGATATATTCAAAACCTACAAGATCAAATCTACTAGATAATATAGGTATACATATTACTGTAATATATACCATATTTGGATTGTATGCAACATATCAACATACCCATAATACACTATGCCTTTACTATGCTACTAATCTTCACTGCATTTCTATCCCGGGAGATAAAAAATGGATAGAATATTGAGAATTAGTGTTACTTGAGATACATACCTGATTGGTGAATCCCCAAAAGAACACCGAAACTACCACGCCGCCCCAAATCTCTACCATGACATAAAACAAACAAAATGACCATATCTGAAGAATGGAATGGGACCAAGAAAGCTAGGACCCAGAAATTATAGCAAAGAATATGCCAATGCTATAGGATGGATGACATTATTCAGTGGGTACAACAGGAAACAAATGCCCCAAAGAAGGAAATGAAGGCGATACAGGAATAGAAAAGATCCTTCTTTGATAAAGTATTTGGCAGCTTGGTGTAAATAATCATGAACCCAATGGCCATCGGAAAATTAACCCATGTCTTGAGAAATGGAATGATCTCAGCACTGCTTCCCTTAGCATTCACCACCATCACATCCTTGGTATCTCTCATAATCATATAGTTGAAAATAATGTAGAAGGACATCATTCCAAGGGGGGTCACCTTCTTCAATGTGATGGTCTCAACTCCCATGAATTTCTTTGGGGCTGACACAAACTCATAGGTCTCCCCATATAGAGTATCCACTAAGGTGACACATATTATTATGCATATATGTATGAACATGAATTCGGTTTCCAAAGAACCTATGATCTGACATATATTACATGTTCCTTCAGTTTGGACTTCCAGGTGACTTCAACAAGGTTGATGCTAATATTGTATGCAACCACCAAAGTGGTAAGGTCTCTCACATATATTGAATTCAATATGAACTTAAAACTATCCATCATTCCCATCTTTGGTTTCTCCTGTAAAATGTACGAGAGGTTGAGTTAAAGAACCTAAAATAACTTATGTTCTTAACTGAACACATTCGAAAAACTGCAAGAAATTAGAATACAGATATACCTTCTTATTAGAAGCTTATCCCTTGGGAAGTGTAGGATCATCCACTACAAATTTGTTTACCCACCAATAGATTCCACATATT
Source organism: Pseudotsuga menziesii (assembly GCA_001517045.1). Taxonomy (NCBI): domain Eukaryota; kingdom Viridiplantae; phylum Streptophyta; class Pinopsida; order Pinales; family Pinaceae; genus Pseudotsuga; species Pseudotsuga menziesii. Next base: position 627,263 of record LPNX010065947.1, on the reverse strand, counting down.
GTAATCCCCAGCAAAACCACAATGCTCATCATTCCCTTCAAGGAGACTTCCCAACCATCCACACCAGGCCCAAGATTCTTACGCATATGGGAGAAATACTTAATAGTTCTCCCCAAAAAAATCAAGGCTACATTGGCTCCTAGGCCAAACAGAGGGTGGAACTATTTTTCTTCATCCACTGTTGTAATCTGCAAACAAATCATCCCTTATATTGGAACAACTTGTATCCATTTTCATTTTAAAAATAGACTTTTTTTAGATATAAATCCAAAAAAACATAATCACCCATCCATAGAAGTGAGTTGCAATTACCAAAATGCAACTCAAACTACAGCCCCGAGTAAGCTTTCAAATTATCTTTCTACTTTAAATGACTCTGACAAACCTACGCCATCTTCTGCAATAAATCCATCCACAAAACAACTCATTCTATTTTTTTCGGAATATTTTTCAATTTTACGAACATAAGCCTATTAGTAGTTGCATTGGAATACCAGTGCCTTACAAAAATTGTGCAATAAGCCTAATGCGAACTGGTATACTTCATAAGCTAAGGTGAATACTTTATTACACTCGCATATTCTACTGTATCATGGTATTTCTATATTTTTTACTTTAAAAACATTAAAGTACAACAGTTCTGCTATGATAATAAACCTAGTCTCCCCTACCATTTATATTACCAAAGTTGACTGGTCTTTAAGTGGATATATTTAAAACCTACAAGAGAAAAGCTACCAGATAAGATAGGTATACATATTACTATAATATATACCATATTTGACCTGTATGCAACAGATCAACATACTTTCTACTTTAAATGATTCGGACAAACTTACGCCATCTTCTATAGTAAATCCATCCACAAAACAACTCATTTTATTTTTTTCGGAATATTTTTCAATTTTTCTAACAAAGACCTATTAGTAGTTGCATTAGAATAATATTTCCTTACAAAAATTGTACAATAAGCCTAATGTGCACTGCTATGCTTCATAAGCTAAGGTGCATATATTATTACACTCACATATTCTATCGTATCATGCTATGTCTATATTTTTTACTTCAAAAACATTACCATACAACATTTATGCTCTGATAATAAACCTAATCTCCCCCACCATCTATAGTACCAAAGCTAATTGGTCTTTAAGTGGATATATTCAAAACCTACAAGAGAAAATCTACTAGATAAGATAGGTATACATATTACTGTAATATATACCATATTTGACCTGTATGCAACAGATCAACATACCCATAATACACTATGCCTTTACTGTGCTACTAATATTCACTGCATTTCTATCTCAGGAGATAAAAAATGGATAGATTATTGAGAATTAGTGTTACTTGAGATACATAACTGACTGGCGAATCCCCAAAGGAGCACCGAAACCACCACACTGCCCCAAAGCTCTGCCATGACATAAAACAAACAGAATGACCATATCTGAAGAATGGCAATGGGACCAAGAAAGCTAGGACCTAGAAATTGTAGCAAAGAATCTTCCAATGATGTAGGATGGATGACATTATTCAGTGGGTACAGCAGGAAAGAAAATGCCCCAAAGAAGGCAATGAAGGAAAATATACAGGAATAGAAAAGGGCCTTCTTTGATAAAGTATTTGAGAGCTTGGTGTAAATAATCATGAACCCAATGGCCATTGGCAAATTAACATGTGTCTTGAGAAATGGAATGATATCAGTAGTGCTTCCCTTAGCAATCACCACCAAGGGGGGTTACCTTCTTCAATGTGATGGTCTCAACTCGCATGAATTTCTTCGGGGCTGGCACAAACTCATAGGTCTCCCCGTATAGAGTATCCACTAAGGTGACACATATTATTATGCATATATGTATGAACAAGAATTCTTTTGCGAAAGAGCCTAAGATCTGACATATAATACATGTGCCTTCAGTTTGGACTTCTAGGTGACTTCAACAAGGTTGATGCTAATACCATATGCAACCACCAAAGTGGAAAGGTATATCACATATCTTGAAGTCAATAGGAACTTAAAACTCTCCATCATTCCCATCTTTGATTTCTCCTATAAAATGTATGAGAGTTTGAGTTAAAGAACCTAAAATAACTTATGTTCTTAATAGAGCACATTCAAAAAACTGCAAGAAATTAGAATATAGATATACCTTCTTCATACAAACTTCTCCCTTGGGAAGTGTAGGATCATCCACACAAATGTATTTACGCACCAGTAGATTCCACATATTGTAAGCCCCAGCAGCACCACAATGTTCATCATTCCCTTCAAGGAGACTTCCCAACCATCCACACCAGGCCCAATATTCTTACGCATATGGGATAAATACTTAACAATTCTCCCCAAAAAAATCAAGGCTACATTGGCTCCTAGGAAAAATAGAGGGTAGAAATTCTTTGCTTCATCCACTGTTGTAATTTGCAAACAGCCCCAAACAGCTCATCCCATATATTGGTACAACTTGTATCCATTTTCATTTTAAAAAATAACTTGTTTTAGATATAAATCCAAAAAACCAGCATCACCCATACATAGAAGTGATTTGCAATTACTAAAATGCAAATCAAACTACAGGCCAGAATAAGCTTTCGAATTCTCTTTCTAATTTAAACGACTCTGACAAATTTACACCATCTTCTACAGTAAATCCATCCATAAAACAGCTCATTCTATTTTTTTTTGGAATATTTTTCAATTTTTCGAATAGAAGCCTATTAGTAGTTGCATTGGAATACTAGTGCCTTACAAAAATTGTACAATAATATTAGTGTGAATTGCTCTACTTCATAAGCTAAGGTGCATACTTTATTACACTCACATATTCTATTGTATCATGTTGTGTCTATATTTTTACTTTAAAAACATTACAGTACAATAGTTTTTCTCTGATAATAAACCTAGTCTCCTCTACCATTTATATTACCAAAGCTGACTGGTATTTAAGTGGATATCTTTAAAACCTACAAGAGAAAAGCTACTAGATAAGATAGGTATACATATTACTGTAATATATACCATATTTGACCTGTATGCAACAGATTAACATACCCATAATACACTATGCCATTACTATGCTACTAGTCTTCACTACATTTCTATCCCAGGAGATAAAAAATGGACAGAGTATTGAGAATTAGTGTTGCTTGATATACATACCTGATTTGTGAATCCCCAAAAGAGCACCGAAACCACCATGATTCCCCAAATCTCTGCCATGACATAGAACAAAGAGAATGACCATATATGAAGAATGGAAATGGGAACAAGAAAGCTAGGACCTAGAAATTGTAGCAAAGAATCTTCCAATGTTGTAGGATGGATGACATTATTCAGTGGGTACAGCAAGAAAGAAAATCCCCCAAAGAAGGAAATGAAGGGAAATATACAGGAATAGAACAGAGCCTTCTTTGATAAAGTATTTTAAAGCTTGGTGTAAATAATCATGAACCCAATGGCTATTGGAAAATTAACCCATGTCTTGAGAAATGGAATGATATCAGCACTGCTTCCCTTAGCAATCACCACCAGCATATCCTTGGTATCTCTCAGAATTGTATAGTTGAAAAGAATGCAGAAGAACATCATTCCAAGGGGGGTCACCTTCTTCAAAGTGATGGTCTCAACTCCCATGAATTTCTTCATGGCTGGCACAAACTCTTGCACATCGCTACCACTCGCATTAGCAACAATGTTCTGCGAGACCCTGCATATGTGTTGATACTTTCTGCTGACAAGGGTACCATTCTGAAGTCCAGAATAAAACAATTTTCTTCTCTGGTAAACCACTTCAATCAAGGAACCACCCAATATGCCAGATTGATATGTTTTCCTCCTTTCAATAGCCAAAACCTCATATTTTCCAATAGAAAAGCCATCAGTCAATCTAAATGTGACTTTACCAAAGATATGGAAACTTACACTTCTGCATATAGGTGACACATATACATTGGGAATGACCCCATTGGTTCCAACTGCTACTTCCATTCCTACCCACTTAACATACTCGGATCCCTCTCTCCCCTACTAATCTTTATATACCTTAAATCACAAAACCCACTCAAAATATCAAAAACCCTTCATCTGAAAATCCCAAAGACACAATAACCCATCAGAATCTTTATTATCTCTTACAAAAATCCATGAAAAGAAAAATAATCATTCAAAAAGAAAATCAATGTAGAATTTAAGCGTGAAGCCTGGAGAAACCCATGGAATTAAAAGATGGGTATGCAGAGTCCTTGTGTGGCAATCAACAATGGAATAGGGAAACGGTTTCAATTTTGGATTTTTTCATTCACCTTTTCTTTTGTGTCATCCTGCCCTTCATCCCCTGCGGACTGCGATCCTAAGACTTCTACTCCACCACCCCATCCCCACATGTGGGATTCCCAAGGTTGCAGCCCTAAGCTAGTATTGAGGCGAAAGGACTGTGAATTTTACCATAAATCAAATTTCGCATAGATAAAATGATACTTGAACCATTAACTTGGTTTTATTACCAATGAGTAAATTCTAAATTTCAACTATTAACTTGGTTTTACTAGCATACTTGGTTTTACTATCATACCCTCATAGCGATGGAAATGAAACATCGAAGAGAATTTTGATATGTTGCAAAAATGAGAGAAATTTGCGTGTGTAGATAATATAGGTTTATAGTACCATCCAATAAAGCCCTTCGCTAATTCTTTCTAGGATTGATCCTTCATCTATCAACACAACTCATAAGGATCCTTTTGGAAGGGTGTGTCTTCTTTTAACTTGGCCAATAAGGTCCTATACAACTCCCTGTTGCACTTTCCTAAGACACAAATATTTGTTCTTGTTGATCCAACCAGTGAGTAGGGATCATGACATACACCCATTAATATATTTCTTATTCATTATCTTGTTCAAATTAATTAGTGAACTGATAAAAAGATAATATATTCATTCACACAAACATTAGCATGTTTATATTGACAACTAAGCAACTCCAATTTCCCATTAAGTTTATGGACAACTTGAAGTTGAGAAAAATATCCAAGTAATCAACTATTCAAGTATTCAAAATCTCACTGATATGTCATTTATCATCGGGACACAAGCATTTCAAAGTATTCTAGTCTATTCAATATTGTGTATAGTGAACAAAGTACAAAAATTTCCAAATTGGAAGAGACAAACAAGGCAGATGATTTGTCTTAACTATTGGCCTTCCATGCAAATTGTCGAGCTCCTCAACTACTTCAATATGTTATGTCTACAACAAGAGTCACTGCACTATGTTGTGTAATGCACATCATATGACTGAAATTTATGCCTATGTAACTAGGTCACAACATTACAAGTGTGTAACAAAGAATACTAGTGTGTTTATACCACAACATTACTTCCCAAGTTTAATTTGTGTCAAATATTCACCACTGTAATGTGCATCGAACACCAATACGTTTATACTAACATACATATCAAAGACAACAAACAAATCCACAAGTGAGTGCTTAAACAAATTCTTAATGAATCTCTCTCATCAATTCAATCATTCAATTATGTTTTATCAAACTCTCAACCCTTTCATTATCACCACTAGACCAAAGAAATCCTTTTTAGACCATAGCTCACCACTAGAACAAAGAAATCCTTTTTAGACCATAGTTTAAAATGAATTTTTATTTAGACAAGACTTTAAAGTGTTGATTAGGATCTTATTGGCCAAGTTAATCGAAGACCCACCCTTCCAAAACGATCCTTATGAGTTTTGTTGATAGATGGAGGATCGGCCCTAGAAAGAGTTAGCCAAGGGCTTTATTAGGTGGTACCATTCATTCAATTTCCTTCATAGTTCTTTAAGTGGTCTTTTTATTTCAAGTCTATGTTATGACCATTTAAACTATATGTTTTGGTTTAATCCACCATTATGTTTGGTAAACCAAAATCTATTGCAACAGCTAAACTGTCCGAGAGTGAGAGATGTTGTTCTCCCAAATAAATCTAAATATAAAATATTTTGAAACCCATAATTAAAAAGTGAGCTTTCAGAACTCTGCACTACATAAATCGTTCTGAGTCTACACAAAGGAATGGATCTGATCATAGCTTCATCCATGCCATATGATTGAGTAATTATATGATATCCTTCTAGGTCTTACAATCCTTCCATTGAATAAGCATCAACTTGTATATTAGTCCAAACTCCTACGTCTCCTCCTAAAAAAAGGTCTTTATCGAGAAGCTTTGCAATACTTGGAAAAAATGTTGTACTAACTTACCACCAGTAAAGCGTTGCCTAGAACTACAACAATGGCTATCAGGGCAGGACTGATGGTGGTGGTGGCATAGTTGTGCTTGGTAGGTCCTTTACTTATGGTTGCATCTGATGAGGTTCCCCATCCAAACTCATATCTACCTGTTGAAATTTCCCTTGGACGAGATTGCTTCGGAGGAAAACTCATGGCCAATTTCTTTAAAACATCTACTTCAAACCATGATAAATTTGTTAAAAATACATAGATGTAATTAGTTATTATGTTCGTGGAGAATGAAGGATAATAAACCCACTGCAAAATCATAAACAACGCCACTACAAATTCAGAGTGAATTGATGTAACTACACAAAATTGATGAGAAAATTGCAAATCACCTCAGAGAAAGCGTATTCATGATGTGCTAAACTCTGCAAAATGATGGAATAGAGTACCCATTAGGAAAATATACTCAATGGGTACAATTTTCATGAGTTTCTGAGCTGCTTAAAGTAAAACCAACACATTCTAAACTTCTAAATCGAACTGATATTGTATCACAGACACCTGGCCCCGGGACTGCCAAATATTACCGATCTCTTCTTTCACGATTTTGATTATAAAATCCCTATATTAGAAAGCCACTGGAACCTGACCCAATAATTTCCAAATTTTAGCGACAACAGAGATTTCTTCATGTCCATATTTCTTCAAATTATAAAAATAGTGTTAATGGTTTTATTCAGTTATAGGTTTCATTTCAATTTTCACCTCGAGAATAAGACTACCAAGGGAAAGAATTTGGTGAATATCGATGTTACCGCAGGAAAATTGAGTGTTCCCCTTAGCAAATAGTTAATCCAGGGAGCATGATACTTTAGTGTGAACGGAATGGCCAGCTTGTGACATGTGACGAGGTAGGTGGACCATTTAAACTATATGTTTTGGTTTAATCCACCATTATGTTTGGAAAACCAAAATCTATTGCAACAACTAAACCGTTGGAGAGTGACAGATGTTGTTCTCCCAAATAAATTCAAATATAAAATATTTTGAAACAAATAATTAAAAAGAGAGCCATTATAACTATGTGCTACATTAATCGTTCAATCCCATATGATTTTCTCTGGAATGAGTTGCTGGAAACATGATCAAAAGGCAGTCCCTTCACCTCGCAGGGTTTAGGACAAGCTGGTAACTCCATGAGTCTAGGTTTTGAATCTCCCTGTATCTTTCTTTTTCCCTTTAACATTTAGTTTGCCCACATACATGAATTTATAGTTGGGAGGTCTCTAATGCATGGCTAATTCTAATGAGTAAAATATATTGGTATTACATTTGGGAGGTCTCTAATGCCTATCTAACTATAATGAGCGAATGTAACGAATATAAAATAAATTATTAATTAGATTAGTTAATTATATGAAAGGGTGTAACCCTTCACGCTCAAAGCTTATAAAGGCGAGCCTCCTTTGTAATTATTATCATCATCCAATATATTATTATTATTCATATTCATTATTAAAATGATAGTCGGATTAGACTAACGGATAACCGTATTCGGTTACTCCATTTGGTATCAGAGCTCGGATTCGGCTTCTTCAACTTGAGCTCGGGTTCGACTCCTCCAACACTAAGCTCAGATTCGTCTCCTCCTACTCTGAGCTCGAACTCGGCTCATCATTTCCTCATTTTATTTCCGCTGCTTACTCCTCCATCCCCTCACCTTCACGCTCCTCTCGTTGTTCATCATCCTTCCTCCTCTTCGCTGCCACGCTACTGTTTCTGCCACACCTTCCTTTTCTCTCGCATCTTCTCATATTTCCCTTATTGCTCACCTCCCTCTCATTACCAGTTCCCTCATTTCTGCGCACCCTTCTCTTTCATACCCCCTTACTTATCCCCTCTTCCCACACCGTCTTTTGCTGCCCCACTCCAACCGCACCCAGCTCCACCATCTCCCACGCGCTGCTCTCCTCCACATTTCTTCCCTCTAATCCATCGGTCATCGTAAACTCCTCGTGAGTCCTCTCCCCACATCGCACTCGTACACCATTTTGCAGCCTCCCTTCCACCTCCACGTTGCACTATTCTGCAATCCATAGTATCTGCACTCCATAGTTCTGCACCTCCTCCATCCCTCTACGTGACCTCCATCGCGCCCAACAACCTCGTCCCCAACCTCCATTCCTCCTCCCTACGCGGCCTCCACGCCCACCCTCCAACTGCTTCAACCGGCGTCTACTCCCACCCTGCTGCGCTGTCGCCCTTAACTCCTCACCCATCCACTGCTCCCTGCCCTCGTCGTCCAACCTAACCACGCCGTCGCTAGCTAACCCCCCTCCACATCACTCAACTCAACTCTGCTACTACCTCTGTCCCCCTTCAAGCTCCTCATCTCCACCCCGCCAGCTTTCTGGTGCCTCCACGTTGTCCCGTCCACATCCACGCTCATCTTCCCGTCCCGTTCATGCTCCACGCTGACCCCAACTAATCCACGTCATTCATCCGTCCGTCCCTTCCTCACCATCCACTTCCTCACCACTCAGCCACCTGCGCGATCCATTTCCCACTTCACGCGGCCAACCACCCTGCTCCAGCCTCCATACTGTCTCCTCCATGCGAACTCTAAAATGCCAACTTCCTTCTCCTCCACGCTAAACCTAAAAACCTGCAAAAAAAAATTCAAATATTATATAAAATAATAACATATTATTATTATATTATAATATTTATTTTTTTAACTTAAAAAAAACTATATGCCAAAATAATTATATAGTTTATAAAAATTAATAATAATAATATTAATTAATTAATTAATTAATATATTATTATTCAAATTTCACCTCAAAAGGCCAAAATAGTGTTGAAATACACACCTCCGCATACAACGTCCAAGACCATGGAGGAACTGAAAGATAAAATCGAAAAAGTGGAGAAGGACATGAGGTCTCTTGTTGCTGACCTAAAAGGCTTGAAGGAAAAGATGCAAAATAACAATATATTACTCAAAGATGAGCTTGTTTTGGTACTAGAAAGAAGGCTTTACGACAAACTTGACATCCTGAACGAAAAACAAAAATATTTGGATGACAAAATGAGTACCATGACGCAAAACATAAACACCTTAACACAAAACATGAGCACCATGACACAGAAACATAATACATTAATCAAGATGTTACAAAGGCTCATACCTAGTCTGGGCCAAGTCAGCAGTCCAGACATGCTAGATGCCTCATTTCATGTTGCCACCAAGGAAATACTCATAAAGAATCAAGAAGAATTGCAAAAAGAAATAAAGATTAACAATGCGATGCTTAAGCACAAACTCAAAAGAACAAATAGAACTTTTTTTGCTCTCGCGCGAGCTGCTGCCGCGCTGCCCTAGACTATGCTCGCTCTGAGCTGCCAGGCCGCCTCATGGCTGCGCCTGGGGGAGGGCATCCCCCTCCCTCTGCGTCCCCCTCTGATTTAGATGCTTTTCACAGATTATTATCGCCGTCTGGGAAGAAGCCGGTGGCCCCTACCATCCTGAAATTCATCAAGAAACTGGAATCCATACCTGAAATTGATCTCCCAGCAGAACAGCCCATCAAGGTTGCTCTGGCTTTGGTAGAGAGAGGACTGATTGGCCAATTCATGGGCCTCTGGCCTTCGGCAATAACAACGGACAACTGGATCCAGAGGAACTGGAGGCCTCTGATAAAGGAAAGTGTCATGTGCTATCCGGTCGGTCGAGGGTTTTTCATCTTCGAATTCATAACAAAAGAGGATCGGGATCTAATATTCAGAAGCGGCCCGTACTTCATGGGATCCCAAGGCCTTTATCTTAACAGATGGACACCGGATTTCAATCCCAAAGTTGATGTCCCTAAAGAAGTTCCAGTATGGGTCAGGCTTCTTAACCTCCCGGTACACTGCTGGAATATCCAAGCTCTGGAAAAAGTGGGGAATGTGCTCGGGAGATATATCGATAAAGCAGAAAACAAAGGACAGTACACTTGCGCCAGGATTTGTGTTGAGGTTGATCTTGAAGCAGGACTCCCTGAAGCAGTTAAGTTAAAAGTAGGAGACTGGCACCACTTCCAAAAGCTCGATTATGAACAGTTGCCATTTAAGTGCCGCCTCTGCCATGAGCACGGCCACTTCCAAAGAAATTATCCCAAAATGCAGGACCTAGAAGAGGGAGACGGCTGGCAAAGAGTCAAGAAAGGGAAATCGGCCTCCAAAGCCCAAGGAAAAAAGACCACAGAGGACATGCAGAAAAACAATACTCCTTCAAGCTCAAATAGACCTCCCCAAGAAGCCACCAAAGAGATGCCAGTGGTTATCCAGAAAGCAAAGAATCCACAAAAGGATAGCACCCCTTCTGGGAAAGATCCAGCATCAACAAGCGTGGAAGAGATCCCACCTGGACTACACACCGGCAATAGAGAGGTAGATTCCCCTGCGCCTTTGGAACTTGGGGAAATACCTCTCACTGATCCAGGCGATCTGAAGGTAGCTTTCCAATCCGAGACCTCCAAGGGCACAAATGAGGAACCTCTTCTCCTTGAAACGAATCCAGGAGAGGATTCGGATGATGGCGACTCTTCAAGCAGCCTGCACACAATTCCCTTTAAAAACTCAAGGGGAAGGAAATCCACAAGAAAGAAAAGGGAGGAAGCTTCATATCTGGCGGTACTCGAAGGCTCGCAAAAAACCCTAAAAAAAATGCTGAACACCAGATCTAAGAAAGGACCTGCCGCGGCCCCAAAAGGGGCCAACTCCCAATAGTAATTAATGCGGTACATCTCCTGGAACTACAGAGGCTTAGGATCCGCCTTAAAAGAAGAAGCTCTGAAAGATCTAGTCCGAATACATAAGCCTGAGATTCTGCTAGTCCAGGAGACGAAATTGGAGGAAGCCTCTCTCCTCCAAGCTGGGAAATTGTTTTGGAAAAAAGGGCCAGGCATTGCTAACAACTCCAGAGGAGCCTCCGGAGGTATAGCCACCTTTTGGGATACATCCCTCTATGATCTTGAAGCTGAAGAACGCTCCATGCATTGGGTTTTCACAAAGCTAACCCACAAAATCTCCGGTCGAACTGTAAGTCTTTTCAATCTTTATGTTCATGTCCTGCATGCAGAAAAAAAAGATTGCTGGAATAGCCTTGAATCGTATCTCAACTTGAAGCAGCCTGACAACATCATTATAGCAGGAGATTTGAACATTACTCTAGCTGCCAATGAAAAAAAAGGGGGAACTCCTGTTAGGGACCCAGCAAGGGAATGGGTTGAAGACATCATCCTTGGCTGGGACCTTATCGATATAAAGTCGGCTAAAGGGAAGTTTACCTGGACCAATAAAAGGATCGGACCTGGCCATATAGCGGCTCGACTTGATAGATTCCTTGTTCAATATTCCTTCCTCTCCTTTGGACTCTTAGCCTCGTCTAAAATCTTACCCCATTGTACTTCTGATCATAAGCCCATTATGATGGATCTCACCCTAGACCAAGACCTGGGCCCGATTCCCTTCCGCCTCAGCCATCTTTGGATCCAGCAGGAAGACTTTCTGCAAGTTGTGTTTGATTCCTGGAATACTCATATAAAAGGGTCACCCTCCTTCATCTGGGAAAGGAAAATAAAAAGGCTTAAGCACGACCTGAAAGCCTGGGCGAAACTCATCACCTCACCCATTATCAGAAGGAAAAACGCGCAAGCTGCCCTGGAAGACCATCAATCACAGATGGAAGATTCTCCTTTGTCAGATAATCTACTGCATATAGAGTGGGCCCTTCAGAAAAACTATTTTTCTACCTGCAGATTAGAAGAGGAGTATATGAGGCAAAAGTCCAGAGTTCTTTGGCTTCAGAGCGGGGATAAAAACACCAATTACTTCCACAAACAGGCCGAAGCTCGGAAGAACTTTAAAGCTGTCTCAGAAATCAACTTCCAAGGCGCTGTGCTTAAAGATTTTGAGGACATAAAGAAATCTGTCGTTTCCACGTTTAAAGATTTATTCACGGCGCCGGATGAATATCCTCTGGATATCATGTCCAGTCTGTTTGATCTCATCCCTTCGAAGATCAACCCTGAAGAAAACACCCTTCTCACCGCCCCGGTCACTATGAGTGAGCTTAAAAACGCTTTAGAGGCTATGAAGCCAGACAGCGCCCCTGGTCCTGATGGCTTCACAGCCAGGTTCTTCTCTTGCTGCTGGTCAATTATAAAGATAGATCTCCTTAAAATGGTCAGATACTCTCAAAAGATCAACAAGATAGGAGGAAGCACCAATTCCTCCTTCCTTGTGTTGATCCCGAAAGAAAAGGACGCCTCCAGCTTCAATCGTTTCAGGCCGATTTCTTTATGCAATACCGGGTACAAGCTTATTACCAAGATAATAGCCACCAGACTGAAACGGATCCTTCCTCGGATTATCCCGGAAAACCAAGGCGGCTTCATCAAAGGAAGAAAAATTCTCGATAACATTATCCTTGTTCAAGAAGCTATTCACTCAAGCTGTAAGCGGAAGGAGAAAGGTATGATTATTAAACTTGATTTAGCTAATGCTTTTGACCGTGTTAGGTATGATTTCCTGTTTGCAGTGATGTCAAAATTTGGCTTCTCCCCTGCTTTTATAAGTTGGATCAAAGGCTGTGTATGTAGCCCTTGGACAGCCCCTTTGGTCAACGGACGTTGTACAAGCTTCTTCCAAGCTTCTAGAGGGCTCAGGCAGGGCTGCCCGCTGTTCCCTCTCCTCTACGCCATCCAAGCTTCAGTGCTTAGCTTCCAGCTTAATTTTTGCCAAGAAATCCACATGCTGCCTGGGTTAAGAATGGCGAATAATGTCCGAGACATAAACCACGCTCAATTCGCTGACGATACTTTGCTACTAGGAGGGGCAACTGTCCACTCTGCTGATCACTTTAAGCAAGAACTGGTTCTCTACAAAGAAGTTTCTGGCAGCAAAATTAACTTCCAAAAAAGTAAAATTTTCAGCTGGAACTGCTCTCCCAGAGAGTTGAGGGATATTGCTAGATTGCTTGGAATGGAAAGCACCCTGGATTGGGATGGCTTCACGTACCTAGGTGTCCCCATTAGCAAGCCCAGCTCCAATTTAGCAAACTGGGAGCCTGTCCTGGAAAAAATCAAAGGCAAAATTCAAAATTGGAGCGCCAACTGGCTTAATCCTGCAGGGAAATTGATCCTTCTTAAATTTGTCCTGAACAGCATGCCAATATATCAATCTTCAATCTTGCTTGCCCCATGCTCAGTCCTCAGCAAGATAGAAAGCTTATTCAGAAAAATTATTTGGGAAGGTGGGAAAGGAAACGAGAAGAAACTCCATCTAGTCAGCTGGGAAAAGATCCAAAAACCGTGGGCTGAAGGAGGGTTGCATGTTAGGAGCTTAGCCTCCCAAAATCTAGCATTAGGAGCAAAGATTCTATGGCAAATGATCTCAGGAAAGGATTGCTGGAGTAAGCAAGTGCTCTGCAAAAAATACTTTCCAGGCTCAAGGAAAAGGTGCCTCGATGTTACTCCTCAGCATAGAAATGGCTCTCCAGTTTTCAAACTTTGTATTAAAGCGCTGGTTTCCTTCAAAAAAAGGCTCTACTGGATTCCAGGAAACGGGAAAACTATAAGCCTTGTGGGAAGATTCCATCCTGGGAGACTCCCCTCTAGGGCAATGCCAAGAAGTGAGAAATATCAAACGCTGGCTGCTGGAAAACGAAGCTACAACGCTGTGGGACCTCTCAGCCTGGGAAAACAGCAATTGGATAGGCTGGAATCTTGGTAACCTGCCGTCGGAATTAGAAGAAGAAGCAAATACTCTTTCAGCCCTCCTTCAAGGAAAATCCCCTTTCAGAGAAGGGGCTAGAGATAGACGTGGGTGGGGCAGCAACTCTGGAAATTATACAGCATCAGAAGGTTATGAGAATATCCAGTCTATTCCCTATGTCGCCCCAAATCCAGCGATCTGGAATTTTGTCTGGTCAAGGCCCTTCATCCCAAAAATTGATTTTTTCTGCTGGACTCTGGCCCATAGAAGTATCCTCACCGGCAAAAATCTGATGAAAAGGGGAATAGAAGGCCCCTCTCGCTGTCCTCTCTGCAAAAAAGAAGAAGAGACGTCCGAGCACCTCTTGCTGGGTTGCCCCTTCTCCAAAGAAGTCTGGAAAGAAACGTTGAAAATTAACTCTGATATCACTCTCCCAGGCACCATCCATGGCCTTCTATCTGATTGGATGAAGCTCTCCGCGTTCCAACTATCCAAGAAAGCATTGCTTCAAACTGCCTGGAGCTGGATCTCTAAAGCCATCCTCTGGAAGATCTGGCCTGAGAGAAACAATCGCATTTTCAGAGATAAAGAAAACCACTCCTCCAAAGTTGCCAATCAAGCAAGGGCAATCCTTGGGGAAGCCATTGAACACAACTCTGCTCTGAAAGGTAGCTCCCAGCTCCTCCCGGAGGATTCACAGTGGTTAAATAAAATTGCCCCAAACTATCAGAGCAATTCTATGCCTGGTCACTCTAGCACTGCTAATTGGGAAATCCGTCTTGAGGAGCCTGCCTTCACCAGCTGGAGAGAATCTCTAAACGAGGTTTGTCTTTTTTTCGATGGAGCTTCTAAGAACAATCTAGGACGTGCTGGTGGAGGAGTGTTAATGTCTGCCTCTGGTACTATGCTCAGCCATTATGCCTGGGGTCTAGGCTTTGAGTCAAACAACACAGCTGAATTCTGCGGTCTATTGCAAGGGCTAAGGATAGCCTGCTCCAAAGGGATCACTTCCCTAGTGGTCTTCGGCGATTCAAGGATGCTGATCCAGGCCCTTATAAACCAGAAGAGGCCATCTCAACTAAAGCTAGCTCTGATCTATCAAAAAATCCGGCAATTAACCCAAAGCTTCCACTCCATCTCTTTCTACCATATCCTCCGTGGTCTGAATCATTTAGCAGACATTGAGGCCAATAAAGGGGCCCTCTTGAATAGAGGAATCTTAGAAGTGAATGGCCTTGAAAGGAGAAATGATATCCCCTTATATGTGCAGCCCCTTGATCTCCAGCTCGAGCTGTTACCTGTCAAGCAGTGTACCTCCCTTCTCCCCTCAGTACACTGTGTTTCTCTTTCCAGCAGTCTATGCCAGCAAGACTCTGCACAACTCCCCTTTTATTCATGATCATCATCATTTCTCTTCCTGCTCTGCCAGCTATCTTGCTATCGTGATCACTAGCTTCCATATCTTCTATTCCTCCCTTGTCTCTGCAATGACCCATCGCTGGTTTGCCTTATCGTGGGCTGATGTTGTGTATTTCAGGCGCTGCTTTGGCCATTCTAACCTTTATTTCCCCCCTCTGAATCGTTTCTGGAGCGAGAGTAAATCTCTTCAGACCTGTGACTGTCAGATTTGGAGAAGCTCGATGAGCTTGATTATGAGTTGGCTTGCATCCAAGATGGATCAAATAAATAAGAATAGAGCCAGCAAGCGTCCTTCCAAGCAAGAGAAGAAAGATGGAATCTGCATAATGAAATCTTCAGGAAGATATGAGAAGATACATCAGGCTTATAAAAAAACCCAGAAGAACTCAAAGAATATGTCCATTCTATCAAAGGTGTGGCTATCTCCAAGAGGAACTTCGCGTACCCTCTCAATGTGCTGGACAAGGCGTTCACCAAGTCGTTGGAAAACATGGACACCTGTTTATTCCCATCTTGGAGCTTATCTCTGCTATTTATTGTTTAATTTTTCTCAAATGGGGCTGCGTCCTCCTTGTATTAGCTTATTAGAACTCATTGAAACTACTTGCTACCGTTATCATCAAGCCGTTGAGAAGAAGTGGACTCTTGAGACCAGTCTGACTCAGAATCTTGGACTGACTTTTTGTCAAAGCATGCGGTAGCTGTTTTACCGCCTCCCTTCTAATCTATTCCTATGTTCTGGTCAAAAAAAAACAATGCGATGCTTAAGCAAGAGATAGAAACACAACTACTGCCAGATATGGAGGCGCGATTAAACAACAAAATAGACGCTATAAGTAAAATAGTAGAGAATAAAAAAGCTAAAAATCACCGCCAACAACAAAGCAATTCAGATATGTCACTTTCATCGTCCAATAGTTCCAAGCCACCATCAAACCATAAGGCAGAAGGAAATCACCGTCGTCCTTACAAAGTGTACCCACCTAAGAAAAAAATAGATTTATCGAAATATAATTGGAGTGAAGACCAATGCGTTGCTTGGCTAAATAAAGTAGAAGAATACTTCGACATTTACAATATTCAATCTAACAAGGAGAAGGTGAAATGTGCGTCAATGCATATGGAAAGGTACGCATATAATTGGTACTTATGGTGGAAGAGAGATAATTTTACCTACACCTGGAACTTGTTCAAAAATGATTTTTTTAATAGGTTTCAAGGAATCAAAGAAGATTAATTTTTCAGTAAACTTACCAGATTACAATAGGTTGGAATCGTTGAGGAATTCACACATCAGTGGGAATACTTATCGACACGATTATTTGGGTTGTCTGACAAGCAAAGACTCGAAACCTATTTAGGAGGTCTTAAACCATACCTCCAAAAAGAGTTAAAGTTGCATGACATACCTAACGTAGAAGTAGCAAGACATAAAGCAAAAGCCACAGAACACAAATTGGAAGGAATTAAAACAAGAGGCGATAACCATTATCGGCAAGAAAAAGAGACACAATGTAGGTACTGTGCAAATGCTTGGTCACCCAGTCATCAATGCCACAAACCTCAATCATATGCCTATGAAATGGAAAACAGATCGAAGTCATCTAACAGTTATGCTGATAATAGAAAAAAGAAGAAAAACATATGTCGTCGATGCAGTGATGATTGGACCCCTAGTCATAAATGTAGGAACAATGAGACAATACAGTCCAAAATAATCAATGGAAAGGAAGTGCAAGTCTCTGCACAAGAGACCTCGTCCGATTCTAATACCGACACCGAATCAGAATGAAGAACGACATTAGGAAAATATCCGAGCTTTGAGGACAAAGCTCCTTTAAAGGGAGTGGCAATGTAACGAATATAAAAAAATAATAAATAATATTAGTTAATTATATGAAAGGGTGTAACCCTTCACGCTCAAAGCCTATAAAGGCGAGCCTCCTTTGTAATTATGATCATCATCCAATATATTATTATTATTCATATTCATTATTAAAATGATAGTCATATTTGACTAACAGACAACCGGATTCGATTGCTCCAGCGAATTAGATTGGTATTTTCATATGTGGTTGTGCAAAATCGAGTCTTAGGGTTCCTCTAATCTGTCACTCATAAAATATGTTCAAGGTTAGGGCTTGTTTAATATTTCCACTAAAATTCTCTTACAAGTTAGGAGCTGGTTTTGTTGCTTTTTCCAAGCTTATAAGTTGCACAGTCTTCGAACATAAGGGTTCTATGAAAAAAATATGTGATGTTGATGTGCATGGTTTAAACACCCAGATGATGTTTTATCTGTTTTCCTCTCCGTGTGTTGATATTCATGTTCCTATCCATGTGTTGAGTAACTTCAACTTCTTTAATTTTGTGCTTGGCTTCCCATGCATTGAAATCCTATCAAATGTCGATTAAACGTAATTTAATCTTATCAATGGTCATAATTATTTCCTCTGTGTCAATAAACTTCATGTGGTTTTCTTCCTGTACAGAATGAGCTAAATTGATGGATTACGCAGATTCCAATAGTTTTCTTATTTTAAAAAAGAAATTAATTTGGTAATTCTTGCATGTGTGTCAATAAATTTCCTGTGGTTTGCTTCAAAGGGGAGTGATAAAATGTTAAGTGTATCGCTCGACGCAGTAGGGTGACTGAACATTCTTTGTTTGGGATTGATTGATGCTTTTTCGTTTTGTTTCGAATCTGGTCCTTAATCTAAATGCAAGCTCAGTTGGGATCGAAGGTTCGAACCGCTACTTTGGATGTCAGTGGGATTGGAGCAACTTCAATTCTTCCCTGTCTCTTTGTCAACATTAATGCGCCCAGGAGCCTGTACTATAGCACGCTATTTTATATTAAATTGTAAGTATCAAGTATATCTACATATATATAACACAACTAAGTTGTGTGTAACGGATATGGCTTCATTGTGAAAGTTGGAATGGTGTAAATCGCACTGACAAACTCTACAGACTAATGGAAGTAACTGATGATCTCCCAATGAGCTAAATTGATGGATTACGCTAATTCCATTTTTTTCTTATTTTCTTATTTTAAAAATTATGATGGATTGGGAGTTTAAAATTGACAGGGGGAGGCTCCTCATTCCTCGTCGACAGATGACGAAATATTGAGTAGAACCATCCCCTTTATAACACCTTCGATGTAATTACCAATGAGTAAATTCTAAATATGAGAGATAATAAAACCACCTTTACTAGTGAAAATTTCAACAAAATCTAAACTAATATTTAAGAGTCATGCAATCAAAACCTTTCACAAATCGTCTACTATGATATAAAAGGGTCATTAATCCTGTAGCACAAGTACTGGAAGCCAGAAAAAAACAGTTTGTGGTCTTTTGAACCATAGGAAAGTGACCTCACACAAGAAAGATTTTTTCCTTTAGAGATGTCCTCTTATAAGGCCAAAGATGTAAAAACATTTGATCCACTCTTTCAAAGTAACACTATGGAAATTATTGAAATGCTTGTTGCTTCATTCCATTTTAAACCAAGACCAAAATGTCCTTAAGAGTACAAAGAAAGTTATTTTTTTTGTTAAGATTGATATCCACTTCTTGTGCCTTGGACGTTCTTGGTAAAAATGAGGGTATGGATGGGGGGGTTGTCCAAAACAACCTTGTAGGGTGAAATTTTGGTAGCACCATGATAGGTGGTATTGTACTACCTTTCTGTAAGGGGGGTGTAGGGGGGTCTAGGGGGGATGGGGGAACTACTAAACCCAATGGCCATATCAGTAAATGTAAAACCCAATGGCTAACAATATTTTTATGGTCAACACCTCACAACCTCTATTACTTGTTATCAACACCAATATCTCAAGTTTTGCAGTATCCAGAAGTATTACGACATGTATCATCATCATGGACATCAACGTTATCATCATCATCATCATCAATGTCATATGGCACATCAACATCATCTTGCACATCATCCTCGGTATCATCATCATCGCAGCATTAAGTACATCATCAACAAAATCATCGTCGGCATTGTCATTATGGTCACGCATATTCCATTAGTGTTCTTAATCACTCATCGACATTGGGATTCATGTCATGTAATTGTTAAGGTCATTTATATGTCATTATAGTCATTTCGATGATAGTAGGGTTGTTTAGATGTCGTTATAGAAATTTAGGTGCCATTAGAATCAATTAGGATCCAAAAGTGATACCACATGCATAATCATTGTTGACATCCACATCGTCATTATCATCATACAATAAATCAACATCATTGTCATCGTCGTAGTCATCATCAATATAATCGCGATAATAACGAGCAAGGAGCCATACTACCTCCGAAGAATGGATGATATAGTCTTATATTTATCAAATTATATCCATAGGCTCCATCATAATTATCGTAATGCATCATCGTCATGTTGTTAGGGCCAATTGTATGCCATTAGGGTCTATCAAATGTTATTGGGGACACACAAATCCCGTTAGAGAAATTTAGGTGACATTAAGGTAATTTACCCCTCATTAGGATTAATTAAGGTCCAAAAGTGCCATGATTACGATCATTTAGGTGCCACTATGATAAATCAAGATCCAAAAGTATTATCACATGAATCATGATCATTAACATTGATATATCTGACGTTATGTCAGACATTTTCCGAACACAATTCCTAGCTCTAAACCTAGTGCAATTCCTAGCATGTTCCTAGCGCGGTTCCTTTTGAAATTTCTAGCAGTATTCCAGGCGTTATACCTGGATCTATACCTGGTGCTATGTTGGATGTTTTCTAGGTGCAATTCTTGGCTCCATACTTGGAACTATGTTGAATGTTTTTCCTGTCGAAATTCATGGTGCAATTCCTATCGCTAACCCTGGATTAATATATGGTGCTATACTATTAAGGACGTTTTTTCGGAAGCTATTATTGGCATTATATGGGATTCTTTTGTGGACGCTAATTGGGACGCTAATTGGGATGAGAATTGTGATGCTAATTGGGATGCTAATTGGGATGCTAATTATCGTCCAAAATAGTGCCAACTTGTAAAACGGGACACTAATTGGGATGCTAATTGGGATGCTGATTGGGACACTAATTGGGATTCTAATTGGGATTTTAATTGGGAGGCTAACCAGGACATTAATTGGGATGCTAATTAGCATCCAAAATAGCGCCAACTTTTAAAAAGGGATCATTAGAGGAAATTTGGGGTCTAAAATGGGCCTTATAAGAAAATGTGCCAAAATAATTTCTTGTGAGTTGGAATTCAAGAACCAATAGAATTTCAATAAAATGAGTCAACCATAATGGTTGAATTGACATATTTGTTATAATAATAAAAAACTACTTTTTTTGTTCACATTTTCGACATATCTCCTTGTGTTTTTATTCAAATTTCAATCGAAAGAGCTCGTTGGATGCGGAATTTGATTATGCATCCAACGAGTACCCACACCGCATACTTTTGATGGACCTCGCTACCCCAGAAACAAGAAATACCTGAAAAAATGTGTTGATGATGTCATCATCATGTTTTTTCAGGTATTTCTTATTTCTGGGGTAGCGGGGTCCATCAAAAGTATGTGGTGTGGGTACTCGTTGGATGCGGAATCAAATTCCACATCCAACGAGCTCTCCCAATCGAAATTTGAGTAAAAACACAGGGAGATATGTCGAAAATAGGAACACAAAAAGTAGTTTTTTCTTTCTTTCTCCAAAATTAATAAATATTATTTTATTATTTGAACTATTATTTTATTATTTTCCTTAGGAGGCCCATTTTAGACCCCAAAATTTCTCTAATGGCTAATTGGGATGCTAATTGGAATGCTCATTGGGATTCTAATGGAGATGCTAATTAGGACGCTAATTGGGATGCTAATTAGCGTCCAAAATAGCTCCAACTTTTAAAAAGGGACGCTAATTGGGATGTTGATTGGGACGATAATTGGGACGCTAATAAGGATGCTAATTGGGACGCTAATTGGGATTCTAATTAATGTCCAAAATAACGCCAACTTTTAAAAAGAGACACAAATAACGCCATTAAAAGTGTCATCCCGTGGAAAAGTGTTCACTTTGTCCAAAAAATGATGAAAAATACACTAAAAATGATAGTGGACGCTAAGAAATAAGCTAAAAGAGACGCTAATCATAGGTTTTTGTTGTAGTGTTAGTTTTACCATTCGTCTATGGGTGATAGGCATAGCTAAAATTGATATTAGTACCCAATTTCCTCCATAGATTTCTCCAAAAATGAACAACAAATTTAGTGTCCCTATTTGACACAATTCTTAAAGGAAGACCATGCAATTTCACCACTTCTGAGAAAAACAAATTTGGAATATTAGTTGCATCATTAGTCTTTTTACAAGAAATAAAATGAGCCATTTTGGAAAATCTTTCCACCACAACATAAATAGAATCATTCCCCCTTTCAGTTCTAGGTAAACCAAAAACAAATGATGATGGAATCCCAAGGTCTAGTTGGAATAGGTAATGGTTGGTACAATCCAGTGTTATGTTGTCTACCCTTTGCATGTTGACATATTCTACATTTCTCAATGAACTTCTTCACATCCTACTACATTCCTGGACAAAAATAAAAAGCACTCACTTGAGCATATGTTTTATCTTGTCCCAAAGTGACATAACATATTGCATTGTATTTCTCCTTTATCATATTTTCTCTCATAGAAAATTTTGGAATACAGAGTTTATTTTTTTTAACAGTAATCCTTCTTGTAGCGTGTAACCCAACCATCAAAGTTTGTTGTAAGCAACTGGATTCACACAAGTTGCATACACGTCCTTGAAATCTAGAATATCACCTAGGTACACTATCACAAACTTCCTAGTTTATTCCTTCAAGACCTCATTCATTAATCTCATAAAAGTATTGGGTGCATTAGTGAGTCCAAAGGGAATCACTAACCATTCATACAGTCCGTTGTTAGTCTTAAATGCAGTTTTCCATTCATCCCCTTCTCTTATTCTTATTTGACGACAACCACTCTTCAAATCTATCTTCGGAAAATACTTTGATCCACTGAAACAATCCATCAAGTCATTAATGCGGGGTAAGGGAAATCTATCCCTGACAGTGATCTTATTGATTGCTCGGGAATCTGTGCACATACGCCATCCACCATATTTCTTTGGTATAAGCATTGTAGGAATTGCACAAGGACTCAAGCTTTCCTTCACCAAACCTTTATCCAACAACTCTTGTACCTGTTGTTTGATCTCTTCATTCTCTTGAGCGGCCAGTTTATAGGCTGACTTATTGGGTAATCTTTCACTAGGTATTAATTCAATATTATGACTAATACGTCTCATAGGAGGAAAATCATTTGGTAGCTCATCCACAATAATATCATCAAAATCATCAAGTGGAGTTTTAATTTCAACAGGTATACCATCTAAATTGGAGGAAGTCAAAATTACCTTTGGTTTTCCAATGAGAGAAAAATATATCTCTTCTTCCGTCTTGACCTCTTGTAGTAGTTATTTCCTAGTCATCACCAAAATACTAGGTCTAGAATCTTCTTTGATTGCATCATCCTTTAACGGCAGTAGTACCTATTTCTCTCCATCCTTCTCCGGGGAATAAGTGTTTCTTCTTCCATCATGAGTAGCCTTTCTATCATACTGTCTTGATCTTCATAGATGAATATGGCATACATCCATGGGAATTATGTCACATAACACTACATTCTTGTAAGCACCAATTTGCAACTCCACTTTACACTGCTCATTCACTAAGAGTTGGTGTCCTTTCTGCAACCTTGACACTTTGTAAGGAGTGGGATGTTTCATCCTACTTAATCCCAACTTCTCTACCATATCAGTGGAGACTAAATTATTTGTACTACCACTTTCAATTCCCACTTTGCAACACTTTCCCTGTGACTTGCACACAGTCCTGAACATACTCTTCATTTGAGTTGGTTCATGCACCTTTTCCTCTAAATTTACCAAAACTCTCTTCATCATTAAAGACTCTCCTACCTCGAGAAATTTTTCCACCACTACTTTCTCTTCGGACTCCTTTCGAGCCTCAGCAACATTTTCACTCCTTTGAGCTGCTACTTTGTTCGTTGGTCACTCCCATGACATGTGTCCAACCTCACCATATGTGTAGCATTTCACTTCTTTGCTTCTATTTCTTCCTCTGGTGCCAAATATGCCTTCCAAATATCCTCCTCTTTGGGGTGTATGAATACTGGAACCTTCCACTTCATTATTAGAGGTATAGAACCTTTATCCTCTATTTCAAGGTCCTCTTCCTCTTATAACACTTCTCCCTCAATTATTATGGATATTTTTTCTGAGCAACTTCTCTTCTACCTTTAAGGATGCTCGATATGCATCTTCCAAAGTTATAAGATTCAACCAACAATGTCATCTCGTATATCATATCTTATCTCATTTATATATCTGGTTGATCTTTCCACATATCCTTGTACCTGTCTATCTCTAATACTCGGCCTAAAGAAATATTTTGTATACGCTTTAACGGTCAAGCCTTTTTGTCTAATATTGTGTACTTGTCTAATGAGAGTTAACTGATAATCCTTAGCCATAAATTGAATCTTAATTTTATCCAACATCTTATCCCAATTTTGTTATGTACTTACCTCTTCTTTCT
Source organism: Pseudotsuga menziesii (assembly GCA_001517045.1). Taxonomy (NCBI): domain Eukaryota; kingdom Viridiplantae; phylum Streptophyta; class Pinopsida; order Pinales; family Pinaceae; genus Pseudotsuga; species Pseudotsuga menziesii. The sequence continues at coordinate 603,201 of LPNX010065947.1, read as the reverse complement.
CTATGGATCTGTAATTGATCGCACCAAATGGATACATATCCTTTCAGTCTAGTCGTTGCATATTTCACTTTTTTTTTATCTTCAATCTCTTCAAAGTCAAAATATTTTTCTATGGAATTGATCCAGTCCATGAGATACTTAATATTTAGATTTCCTTCATACATAGGGACTTATATTCTAGTCATGCTACTATCCTTTACCAGCATATTCAAAACCTTTACTTCGTCAACAACCTCCTTTGGTTCCTCCTCAAAGGATTCTTCTTCATCACTGATATCCACAACACCTAGATTTCCTCTCTCCATGTCCTCCATCCTAGTTCAAATTTGTCTCAATTCCATTTCCATCCTAGTATCTGCTACTTTTCTTTCTCGACCAACTCCAACTGGAACTCCATGTCCTCTTCCTCGTCTTGGTGGCATCCTTATTCTTCAATTAACCCTATCTGCTACCAACATTGATGACAAACATTTGCTTGATACCACTTGATGTAGTATAGACTCCCTTGTTTTAGTCCCAACCGCTTTCCCAGGTTTTGCTTTATCTAAAATTAACAAAACTTCCAAATTTGGCGGTCTTTCTAAAACTTTCTCTAAATGATAGAGACAAACCAGAATTCAACCAGAAGTTAACTACTCTTCATAAAAAATTTGCGTCCATCTTTATCGTTCACCAAATTTCGGTTTTGAATTAGTGGAATGATCCTGAACCGTTTGATATCCCTCTTATAGATCAATGGTGGACTTAAACCCCAAATAAGATGAAATGAACTCACAATTTCAGTTCCATTTCTCGAATTAATATTCGCGCACTTTAACCGAACAGAATCAACACCAGTCGTTGGATCGTCTCTTACTATGTTCTCTACCATTGATTTACTTTATGAAGTTGTGTTGGTTCTAAGTCCCTCTAGATTCTTAAAGAGCTTACTGCTTCCTTTTTCTGGAATGGTTTTCTGGTCATTGGTGCAGATCAATATATCATGATCGTGCGATCTTAATTCGAAGGTACGCCAGTTCTTCTCTAACTAGTGTTTACATAGATTAGTATTCTTTAACAGAGATCAACTATCAGTTATTTGATGAAATGGAATTATCAAATCCAAATATCATTGCGAACTTCGACACGACTGTTAACAATCAATGGGTAGCGTAACAATGTTCATACTTACATATGCAGGGGATTCATTCATAATATAGGATTATTGGAGAAAAGAGGTCAAACAAATTATTGTGCAAAAAATGACTTCTTTGTTCTTAATTTCATCAACAACAACTTACAATCAATTACAATTCTAACTTAAATAATCCTACTCATGCCTATCAGATCTGAATTAACATGATCTGGACTTCCAGAATTTGAATTCTAGAACAACTCCTCGAACGGTTCCAACCAAGATTCAAGGCTATCATTGGCATATTTCCATAATTACATTCAACAAGTCCTATCTCTAAAATCAATTACGGTTATTTACAACTCATTCTAGCTTCTAGAAACTATTACATTGAGTAAAAAGATAACATTGATTGTTCATTTAATTTCATAGAAATTTTGATTAGATGCTCATGCATCACTTTGGCTATGCCTTCTAGGACTACCAACCAAAAGACCCCTTCTCAAGGGGAACATTTTGGTATTCCTTCATTTGAAAATGTTGGTCCTCTTCTCATGGCTACATTAAGTCTTCCTGGATTGACTATAGGATTCCTGTATGGTTATTCTCCAGTGCGATTATCCTCGAATGCACTGATTGTTTCAGATCCCAACTTTGCATCACAAGAGAGTCAACATCATGTTGGCGCTTCACCTTATTCGCCATATTTGTACTCCTCCCTTTCTCCTTCTTCGCCTATCGAAATTTATGATGTTGGTAATCAGGTGGATAAGAAGAAAAAGAAAATGAAGGTTAAGAAAAAGAAATACAAACAAAAAACCAAATCTAAACCAACTACTCCTCACAGTGTTGAGAGTGTTGATCTTCCCACAAAAACACCTTGTAAGCCTAAGTTCCCTTGCAGACTTTGCAAGGGTGGCCATATTCTGAAGGATTATCATTGTATGTCCCAAGTTTTAGAAGTGTGGTCTAAGGCATCCCAACAACCAATGTCATCTACCTCTGGTACTCATCATACTGATGATACCTCATCAACCAGTGACTCTATGGTTAAGATTCGAAAAGGTAAAGTCATAAATCCTTACTTGTTATGTAAACATATGCACCTTACTTACATTTTTTCTCACATGGATAAAGCTTCAAATTGTTGGAAGATATTATTATTCCTTATCAATGCCTTCCAACATGTTACCGTAAGTTGTCTCTTTACCTCCCATTGTTTGATAAATTAGTCCATCCAGTTTCATCCTTGGTTGACCCCACTTTTTCTTTAGAGAGTGAAGAACAAGAAGTTAATGTCACTCTTCATTTGAAGAGTGAAGTTAAGGTGGTCGAGTTGATTTTATCTCCACCTGATCCCAATCTTTCATCGAATATATTTAATACTAAAGTAGTCACTTTGACATAATATTTGTCTCATATTCCAATTGAAAGTGAAATGAAACTTGCTGAAGTTTTCGTTGTCAGTTTGGATTGTTCTAGGAAAGGAGAAATCCAGTCTGTTTCAATAGAACCCTCTCTGAGTATTGAGGTTATTTCCTTTGTTTGGAGTAATCTAACATAATCTCATCTTCCTTCGAGTGTTTCTTTCCAGATATTTGTGTGAGTTACCGCTAAGAGCATCCTCCATACTATTGCTTATGAAGGGGCTTATGTTAGTATTCTATCCTCAACTGCATGGAAATCTATAGTTTCTCTTCAACTTGTTTCAGCTACCAATCAGATCTTGGCTTTCAATAGAAGACCTACTGCACCTTTAGGGATCCTTCCTCACTTACCTATCACCTTAGGAGGGAAAATTGTCTGTGTTGATGTTATGGTAGTCCAAGGTCCCTTAGATTTTAATTTGCTCCTTGGACGCGACTATGTTTATGCCATGAAAATTGTAGTGTGCACACTCTTTCGAGTGATTCATTTTCCCCATGATGGGAATATTGTGACCATTGATTAGCTTTTCTTTGTTAAACCTTATCATCGAATCACTCTTATTCACCATACTTATCTGAATGTCCCACATGTTCTTGTGGTTCCTTCCCCTTCATCAGCCATGTATCTCGACTTTGTACATCATGCCGAAGTTCAGTCATTTGTAAACCGATATATCCTTCCCATCATGGGGAAGCTTAGGGGGCATCCAGTCTTTGCACATCATAGTGGATTTAAGTCACTAGCTTCTTATGTAAGGGGGGAAACCTACCAACCTCTGGACACCATGTTGGCTAAAATCAAGGGCGAGCAGAGTTCCCATTCTGTGTCAAGCTCGTTAAAAAATGAAACAAGTGGTTTTTAGCATAGTTCCCATTCTATGTCAAGCTCGTTAAAAAATGAAACGGGTTCCCTTGAGCATAGTTTACTTTTGGTTTCAAGCTTATTAAAAAATGAAACAGGTCACCATAAGCATAGTACTTTTCTATTTCAGGCTTGTGTAAAAATGAAAAAAGTTGCCATGAGAAAAGTTCCATTTTTATGTCAAGCTCGTTAATAAATGAAATGGACTCTTCCATTGTGTCAAGTATTTTAACTTGAACCTCCATTCCATCTGCTTCTATCACTTGATCCTCTTTCTTCCTCCATCTCTGGTGAACCTTTTCCTAGGAGTAACCCATAATTTAGATGGACAAAGAAAAGAGTAGGAAAATGAAACAAAGCTTGGGGGGAATGTATCCAACCTTTTTATATTATGTTGGAATTATTCTAGTTGACATTTATATTTGGGGAAAGTACCAACCCCTAGACATCATGTTCAAAAAACAATCGTCAATGGGGCTCATTTTGAGAACAAGTTCTTTTTAGTTCAGATCTCGTTAAACCATGAAACAACATATTGAGCATAGTTCCTATTTTGTGTCAAGCTCGTTAAAAAATGAAGCAAATACACCGAGAACTCTTCCAACTAGTATTCAAGCTCTTTAAAAATAGTAAGCCGGTGTTGATCTTATTTTTCATTTTTTCGTGCTCTGGTTAAAACATGAAAAGTGGTTTTGAGCTTACTTTATCATTTTTTTGTGCTCTGGATTCAAAACATGAAAAAGGTTTCGAGTTCCTTTCATGTCGTAGTTGGCTCGTTCAAAACCAAGTAAAAGGTGTCGAGTATACTTTTATCACTTTTTCGGACTCGTAAAACGTATACGAAAAAGGAAACCCCCTAGAGTCGTCTTTAAGCTCTTTTTAGATTCTCTAAATAGGAAATAATCACCATTCAAATTTGTTTCTTTCATCCTTGTAAAAGTATTTGAAATTCCGTCTATCTGGTGATAGTTTACCCCTTTTTCGAACCATTTAGACTCATTTACGAAAAAAGTACACTCTAGTTCATTGTAATTAGTAGAGTTATCCTAGGTATCGGTTTATACTTTTTTAGACCTTGGGGACTAAATTTAAGAAAAAATCCATCTTGGAGTTTTCTTTAGACATTTTAGACTCTATAAACATGAAACAACAACCAATATTACCTTCTCCGGACTTGCAAATTCAAACAATGAAGGAACATTTTCTGGGAAAGAACCCCTCCTTTATCAAGTTCATAAAATATGTGAGATTGGACTCATCCTATGATGAGCCATATTGAGCATTTGTTACCATTTTCTAGCTCATTAAAAATCAAATAAGTACTCATCCATCATGATAGGAAAATTAAGGGAATGGGAGAACATTTTTCATTTGTGTTAATGGAAGCTTATAGTCACCCTTGAACATGGAACATGTCTGCATTTCATTCAAATATTTGGGCAATCACCTTGTCATCGAATCGATCCACTTTCATGAATCATTTTACTCCTTTGATTCAATTCAAAGAATGCATCGTCATGTATTTGCATTATGCCTAGTCTATGCCTCGTTGATTCAATGTTTCCAAGTCACTTGTCATGCCATTCAATGTTCAAGGGGAGTCTTTCCCACAACCTATCTCTGCAGTTACCTTACCTTAATTCAATCCGGTCATATATAAGTTAGTCTCATGGTTGTTCCACAATTAAAATCACTTCAAAAACACTTGTTTTCCAAGTTTCGTGTCGATGATGGGGGAAACATTATGGCCCTCCTTCGACGAGTCTATTCCCGTTGATGCCAACACGTCATCCGAGAATTAGTCTTAGAAACTAGTTAGTACCTTTGAAGCCTGCATGCCTCAATGGTTTCCTCGCTTTCGATAGTAGGCTTTCATCATTGGCCTCTGATTGAAATATTCCACCGATTGTTTGACTACAATTCATCTATTCACATTCGGAGGAATGTACTAGGGTACCTTGGGAATCATTGACATTAATGGTGATTTCCCTTGCACTTTTCAATGGTATATATCAATGATCGGCAATCAAGTGGTTTCTACCATGTTTGACATCAAGAAATCTATTCACATGGATAGAATCATACTGTTTGGGATTGGGATTATACCCTTGGTATATAGGTATTAACTTGAATATTTACCTATCCCCAGGTTGTGATGGAGTATTTTTTTATCAAGTCATTACATAGATCCACAATGTATGTCTAGTGGCTATGCTCAATTTTGAGTTATGATGACATAGATCTACAGTGTATCATTGATATCTATGTCCAGATTTGAGTCTTTATCATGGATCTACAATGTATTATTGGAAGTCATGATCTGTTCATTATACATGGTTCTACAATGTATTGGTCAGCATCTATGATTTAGGTTGGACAGTGTATAACTTGAAATATTTGGTGTTGTGTCAAGCCTACACTCATCACTCTTTTGACTCTCCATCCAAATCACATCTAGCAAAGTATTTCACCTATCACATACCTCTAGATTCATACTTTTGGGAACATTCTATAGTGTTACACCTAAAAATTGTCACCTTTCCTAACTCCCTGAAGTTTATATGCAAAAACCACTTTTGGAGGAGTTTTTCCTTGTTAGAAGCCTAATCCTAGGGGATCTGGCGTACCTTGTCTCTTTACATAGAGCGTCATCCCAGCCCAACGGCTTTTTCTAGTTGATAGAAAGAGTCAATGGCACTCTATGCATGTAGAAAAAGAGTGTTGGCCACTCCTGATGCATATTTCTAGTATGAAAAAAGCATCAACACTTACAATAAGGAAAAAAATAGAACTTTCGAGAGCCTTCTAGATGAAAGTCATCATGGAGGCTTATCCCAACTTACTAGAATAGGTGGCACTAGAACCCCTAACCTTTAGGGATGATCCCTCACTGTAACACCCTGGTCTTGACCTCGTTTACATTAAAATGTATATGATGTAAATATTGTATTTAATCATGGCATGTAGATAAAGGCAAAGGCCCCGCCATCGATTTAGTGTTTTATGTTTTGGTAATCAAAATCGATGTCGATGGTTATCGTTCTAGCCGATGGCATAGTATATTTTAGACATCATGTAAATATGCAATTTAATTAAAATACCCACAACTAGCTATGTCAATGCAACATTAAAGAGATGGTGGCATGATTTCCTAAGGAATCGGGGGGGGGGGGGATAATTCAACCCTTGAGCCAATAATGTTTACCCCAAATGTCAAAGGGAGAACCCATCAAACTCTCAACCACCCATTTTGTCTTTTGTGCCCAATCATTTATCTCTTCCATAAATTGGTTGAGTTAGTTAATGCATGGGGATGGGAAGAGTATGGCAGCCAAATTCGAATTGGAGAAGCCATCAGTTTTTGAAAAACGTGTTTTGACTTCTTGGGCAAGTAAAAACCTAAAAATGTCTTCCCATTCCATCATGCATTCACATTTTCATCTTTCCTCACCCATTCTAATTCACGTTGGGCTCTCTCACGCAACTGAATCTTGTTGAGTTCTCTCCCTCACGTTTTCCTGCCATTTTTCTCATTTTTCATGCCCAGGAAATTCGTTTATGTGTCACTGAGTGAATGGCCAACAAAGATTCATGATTTTGGGGTTCATAGCAGTCATTTTTTCTCATGAAATGCCCAGAATCGTTGTTGAGTTTGAATTTCTCACCCAGTGGTCGATTTCTCCATTTTACCAATAGGTTTTTGGTTGAAAAACATTTTTACTCAAACCCAGAACTTGCATTTTGTTGTGTGTGCATCCTTTGTTTTGGTCTGAAGTGGTTTGGAGTGGAATTGGGGAAGACTTAGCTTGATAAACCTAGTGTGGAAAGGAACATCGCAGAAATATCAAGAGGGGATGGTTTTTCTTCTTTGCACACCCTGAAGAGCACCGGAATGGAAGGCATAGCCTGAGGGACTGTGTAGCATAGAAGGGGATGCTTCCTTGTGTTGGGTGTGTAGGTGTTGGGAAATCCAAGCCAGATCTTGTGCAGGTGTCCATAGCTCTGTGGTTGAGCTCACTAGCTTAGCAATTCAACCTTCCACCTCCTTAGCATCCTGAAAAAACCCAAATGTAGTTTTGGCTTGGTTGAATTTTGATGTGTCTTTGGCTATGTGTGAGCCTGTTGTTGTTCCCTTATTCCTTGTGGGAATCATGCCCAGCTCAAGGGTGGCAGTGGTGCTGAGAGATTGATGAGCACACTGGCCTATGGTTGGGTGGACGTTACAGCGACATAGCTGGTTGTGGGACAAGCTTCTTCTCAAGATAAGTATTTCTTGTGTATTTACCTCTGCAATTGTATTTGTTTTAATTAATTATGATGAACATGATTAATGTGTTGAATGAAATGTATTTGCCTCTGCTGTAGATTGCATTATGCATCTGTAAATGTTTTATGTTCAATGCATTTCTTTTATTTATGTTCATGGGGCTTATATCCCTGCTTAAATGATAGTAGTAGTGTCGTAGTCATGTCCTCTCGGACGAGAGGGGACGTGACACTCACCTTCCTCCCAAAGAATCTCAACCCATTTGATCTCCCTTTGGACTATATAAGAGAGCTCACCCTCATGAATTGGGGACCAAGAGGGCCAAGAGAGTACCTTTATGTATTTGGAATCATTCTAGGTGTGAGAGGCAAAAGAAGTGTGATCTTGTGACTGATAGTTTGAAGAGTTTGTGAATCAAGAGCTTGTGAGTACAAAGCTTCAACATCAAGGCTTTGGTTGTAGTTTTCTTCTCCATTTATGTTATTACAAATATTCTTTCTCTTCTCATAAATCATTTTTTATTGATTCAAGTTGTTTATTTCTTTTATCCTTGATCAATAGCATAGGCTATTAAGTTATCTTGTTTCTTTCACTTGTGTATCTTGTCATTTGCATCCTTTTACAGGGACAGTTGATCGCAAGAGCATCAAGAAGGAAAGGATCATCTCCATTAATAGGCAAGAAGTGCTTATATTCAAGTGATTTAACAATCTAGGGAAAGGTTACATTGTTGTGTGTGTTTTGTTCTAGATCTGAATCATTCAGACTAGGGAAACGGTTTGTGTCTGTACTTACTGAGGATTTTTGTAAACAGTTAAAAAAATAGGATCGCAAAGCAATAACAATAAACAAGATCCAAATATTAAACACATAAATACATTACAAGAAAGACACCAATATAACATAGTTCACCGAAGATGGGATACATCCACACAAAAATTGCCATTCCTTTATTATTATATCATCCAGCAAAATGAAGGAATACAACATGCAGCACACCTGCTACACTTCCTCTTCCCTCTCTCACAGTCTCTCTCACAGTGTCTCTCACAATCATAGAGATTGTACTTTCTTACAATGTTGCAATACAATATATAGACATATTATAATGTTTTCTTTTTATAGGGGAATTTACATGGGAAAATACCACGGGTCACCCAATATCATGGGCCCGTAAACTGTTGGCCAACAAACATCCAAAAAAATTTCTTTCGGGGCTCCCCGGATCCTCGCGAGAGGGATGATGTCCCCCCGCACCCCCTGCTGGGATGAGTGTATAATAAAACTGGGGTACAAACATAGCTGAACAATAACATCTCTGAATCACAAATATCAAGCTCCACAAGCAACACTTAAAAATCATAATGGACTCTTGGAAAATTGCAATCAAATCCTTGCCATTCGAAGGACAAGGATATATTGACTTATCTTCAAAATCCAAAATCCAAGTTGATTTAGAGAGAATCGAATCCAGCTGGAGGCTTTGATTTAAGGGATTGATCTTGATTTTATCAACCTGATAATCTTATGCACTGAAATTGGCCTATTTTACTGTATCGACGCAATGAAATTGTACTGCAAAACAATTTTCTAACTTTGGTCATCACTCGATCTTTTGTCTAGAAATATGGGGATTGATTTCGACGAGGTTTTTAATCCTTTGAATATGTTAGTTGTGAAGTGCCTTGCGCCTATACGTTGTCTCTATTTACAAGGTGCTCCAAAAAAATATAATTGTAAGCCTGTATACTTTATTTGAATTTTGACTCAGGTTCTGATTTTGACATCGTGGGATAATGTGCTTGCTAACCAAACTCTTAGTTGAACGAAACCTTGAATACATGTGAGCCACATGTGGACGCTTTTGATTCGTTGGGTTTGAGGGACATGCACCAACCCTCTCGAAACTGCAAACTTACCCTATCATTTGGATATTCGACACATAACTTGGAATCATCTACGTTGTTCTAGCTTTTATTTTCTTCCATGTATGGGATATATCCCACATCGATGAAGTGGCAATGGTTATTAGACTTTATATTCACCAAGGCCTACCATAATGCTTTCGCGTAATATAGTGGGCTCCTTCCCTGGGATGGCACTCATTGTGCTGAGTGTTGTGTTCAAGTTTTTGCATGTATTTGTTCAGTGATAAAAGGAAAACCTTGCTTAATGGAAACTAATACTCTAATTGAAATTGATACCCATAACCCACGAATACCACATAGTTCACCTTTTCTGATGACTGCAAAGAACTGACAAAAGGGTATTGAATAATATGGATAATTACGCTTTTTTGAATAATATGGATATGAAACTTAATCAGATGTAAAGCAGCAGCATCTCCTTCCTCATCTTTAAATTTTGGCAAATATGTTTCCCAATCTATACAAGGCATACGATTGGAGCCTGTAGACGTTTTGATCAAGGGTGAAGATGCTTCCCGATGAAAATGTTGCAAAAATCATGCAAATACCAAGGAATAAGAGTTGCAAGAGCGCCACTACAACCAATTGTTTGGGCAGTCTCGAAATTATCCCGTCATTCAGCAATGGCTACGGGATGGAGTGCTATTGAAATTTCTCTTATGCCTTATGATGAGGACACGTAACAACATCTTGAGGGAGTTATTAGCCATGTGAGACCATAAGCAGGGTTGTTTTCTAGAGAGCAATGAGATGTTGATTATTGAGCGCCAAGCAAATAAAATTTTAGGAGCAAAATTTAGTCCATGTACTATTTTTTTGACTTTTTTTCCCTAAAAATATTGGCCAGCTTATTTTTTTTAAACTGATTCGCCCAAATTCCATGGAATAATTTTGTTTTACTTTAAAAATAGTCAAAATTGCCTCAAACTATATAAAATCCTTAAGAAATTGAATAGTTTTACAAAAAAAATAGTCAAACATTTTATGGTTTCACATTTAAGAATTAGTAAGATTTGCTAAGGTTTCTACACTTTAAGAAAATTATGGATCCTTAAAATTTTCCTTAACGCCAAGATATATACTTCTTAATTAGTTTGTTAGTCCATGGGATCTGGGTAGAGACTTGTTCCTCTCTTTTTGGTGAACGGGCATCGGATCAATTTATCACATAATGTTGATGATCCTGTGGCGAAGAAGGATTGGGATATCTTTCTTAGATATTCTACCGAGAGGATTATTGCAACGAATTTATTATTGCATTGAGAATAGCGATGTGCTCTACAACCCAGTATGCGGGAAATGTTGTAAGGCATCTACAATATTCTAGTTGGTGTAACTTTATGCAATGTGTCTTTTCCATAAAAAAGAAATAAAAAAGCAAATAATGTCAGATTAAATAACAAATATATATATATTGATTTCATCCTAAACTTAAATATATAAAGCATCTGATCAAATAAATTGAAGTGTAAATATTTAAACACTCAAATATGAATAGATGCACAAAAAACATATCATAACAACTCAATTCTCAAGATATACACAAGAAGCTTGATCATCTTGAGTCGATAACTTGATAAATTGAAACTCGAAACAGTATTTCCCTTTTTCTTTGCGAAGCATGTCTTTCCACTAGCTATAGTAACCTTCCGCTAGCATGACCTCACCAATTTTACGGCCAAAATGGTCATCATGAACCATTTTTCCAGTCAAATACAGTTTATATTTTAATCTTTTTATAAATAAAAAAATTATAAAACAAAATCTATAAAACGTTTATATACTAGTAAAAGTTTCACCAAAATTCCTACACTATAATTGCAATGATTTTTATCAATTTGACGAATGCCCGTGAATATTTTTTATTTAAGTCAAACACACAAAAAAAGGCTTTTCTTCAATTTGGCCACAAACCATTATATTATTTCAATGATTTTTTTTTAATTTCAACTATTTTCTCTAAATATCATAAATTTCCATATAAAGAGCGACGATATTTTCATATTATATGAAATGTCAAAATACAATATAAAACAAGTGAAATAGCAGCAAGGCTGCTTATACCTACCTCTTAGAAATATTGTATTGTGATATTGTATATAGTTTAAAGTTAAAAGTTAAAGAAATTATGAAACATTCAAACTTGAAACAATGTATTACTTGTTGCCATGGTACTTATATTTCTATGTGAGATTGCTTGTTGTTTATAGGTTGTTGCATTACTTGTTACTTCTTGTAACTGACATTGTTTATATTTCTATGTGTATATCAATTAATTAGTTATTAAGTAAGTCCTTGAAATTAAAGATCCAAAATGAGTTACTTGTCTTTGTGAATAGGAGAGCTTTTGCCACTACCAATAGTTGAGATAAGCAACATAGATGCCTAGTACTTGGCTCTTAAAAATAGTTTAATAAAGATTACGTAAGAAATGGATATTGAATAGCATTAACAATGTTGAATGCCTAATAAATACTTAACAATATAGATATTAAAAATGTAACAACAATTGGAGATTTTGAAAAATCTGAATTCCAATGTAAGCACCAATTATTACAATGAAACTTTCAAGAAGATAATTCTTTAAAAACATAGAATGTGTGGCATTGTTACATATAAATATATGCTAATCTAATAAAAAATAATAATAAAAAGAAATATTTACAAGTGTTTATAAAAATAATGTTATAGACATTGAAAAAGAAAAGATATTTGATTATATAAAATTAAAACAATAATAAGAAAAATATGATGTATAGATTTATTATGTTTTATTATAAAAAAAATTAATATTTTAATTATTATTAAAATAAAATGGTATAATATTAATATTTGATATTTATTTAAAATAATATTTATTAAAATTAGAATTTTAAATTTATAGATTTATTATGTTTTATTATAAAAATAAAATTATTATTTTAATTATTATTAAAATAAAATGGTATAATATTAATATTTGATATTTATTTAAAATGATTTATATCTAATAAAAAGTGTAGATATAAAAAGTGACATGAAATTGTTGTAAGTTAACTTATAAGATTAGGTTTGGATTTTTTAACTTATAAGTGAAAGCATGAGGCATGCCACCTCATATCCACAAAAATGTGTTTCATAAGGCATACCACGTCATAACCACAAAAAGATGTGCTTCATGAAGCATACAACTTTATGCAATAAAAGAAATATCACCTCATATCTATACACAAAAAATATGCTTCATAAAACATACTACCTTGTATAATAGAAAACATGAGACATACCACTTCATATCTACAAAAAGATGGCCTTTATGAGACAAGCCACCTTATGTAATAGAAAACATGCCTCATGAAATCACTCCTTATATAGCTAGAACATGCCTCATGAGACAAACTATAACATTAAGAATAACATCAAAAACAACAACAAAACTATAGAAATGGAAACATCTAATATAATAAGGCTATCATTTGAAGAGAGAGAAAATTTGATATAAAAAAACCAAATATACAAAATTTTAACAAATTGCTTTATACCCATAAAAAATAATAATCTTAACAGAAAAATGGATTGTATATATTGATGGAATGAAATATATCAATATATGTCATGGAGGATTACCTTATTTAAAAAAAATAAAAAAAAATAATTCCATGGAACATTTAATCTTTATATAAAATTCATGTTAAAAACACTAACATAAAAAATGATATTGACTTTAAAATGCTTTGGATATATCAATATAAAAGTTATATATGATAATATACTCTCTAAATTAAATGCATGGTATGTTTCTCCAAATTAAATGCGTCTTATATTAAATATGTTTTATATTTAAGAATACTTAATCTCTATTAAAAAAACCATGTTACAAAGTGTTTTTTTATTTAAAAATTGTAAATAATAAATAAAAGATATACCATTTATATTTCTGTAGTGGAGACACTGGAGAGTCTGGAGACCTATACATCAGCAACGTGGCTTTTACTTTTAACGAAAAACATCTCCACTTGGCTTGACAACAGTGATCTCCACATCAGGAATATACAGCTGTAGATTGCAGGCCACCGTCTTGTAGTCACCAAATCCCATCTCTGCCTGTCAATTATTTATTTTCTTGTTCACCACGGACTACGCAGAATTCCCACCAAATCCCATCTCTGCCTGTCAATTATTTATCTTGTTCACCATGCACTACGCAGAATTCCATCCATTTATTCGGCGCTTTGATTGATCTCCATATCCTGGAGTAGTAAAGCTTTGGGATTATTTATTTTCTTTTTCGCAACGGACTAGCAGAAGTCCCTGATCTATTTATTCGGCGCTTCGGCGCTTTGACTGATCTCCATCTCTTGGAGTAGCATACCTTTGGGAGAAGAAAGATTGCATGAAATTTTCGAGATTTATACGAGAAATTAAGTTTGCAAGCTATGCCGTCAAGTTCATTACTGAAAATTAATGTTGGATTTCCCATGATTGTTATAGGGTATAATCATGACAAATTTATCAAGGCTGGAAGGTGATCTCTTTGTTACTGCTTAATGACTTTTTATCTATCAATATATAGTTTTTTTTGGGCTTAATAATTTTTTATTTATCTACACATTCTTCTCTATTTATACGTATTAATTAGTGCAGAAGAATTTATGGAGTCCTAGCCATTCTATAATATTTCATTGATTTAATTAGGCCTATAGGTGTTTATATGGTATAATTTTGGGTTTGCTCGATTTGGAGGAAATCGATGCTGCCATTACAGGTGCAGATCTTGATCCACCACTATTGTTTCCGGACTGTTGAATGCATTGAAATTCATGTACCAATGACACCATTGATTTGCATAACCTGTCATTTATTGATGTTGTATTTTCTGTTTTTTTAATGGTGTACACTAGCTGCCATTACCGGAGGTTTTGGGTGGTTCCTGATGTTGAGATATCAACTCGAAATGGAAATTGCAGTTTCATTTAATTGAAGAGAGATTGCATGATCGTTAAGAGCAGTCAACGATTTGATTTGATACATTGTGACATCGAAAGGATTCAAACCTCGGATCTGCAGCAGTTGGCAGGAAAGAGATGCTAGAGCTTCAGTTGTTTTCCAGAAATTGTTCTGGTCGCTGCATTGTTTAGACAGAATTATCAAATTCACAGCTGGTGCTCGATAAAGGAATTACATTTTAACACGGATTTTTTGCATCAAATAATTTCGAGGAAGGCGTTTCGGGACATGCAAATTATTAATGGTGAGCACCTTCCTTCCAACATTACATTCGTGCACTAATTCAAAAGACAAAAACATATTTTATTTCTGCATGGACTCAGAGAATATTGGTGTGCTGGTGTAGTGTGATAGATAGAGCGTGTGTGTCACTGGTTCGATCTATTAAACAAGCGTCGAAATAGAATCCTTGAAATCAGATATGAGAAGTGAGTTGTTGAGATGGAGTGTACAAGACAAGAGTTGGTGAAGATCAAGGAAAAAGCGATAGGTGTTGGGAACCAGTGCAGCAACAGCGTGCTTGTGGAATACATGTTGATAGTGTGACTAAGCAGCCACTGTAGTGCTGCTAGAAGGAGATCGTTGTGTGTGAGGGAGTGCTTGAGCTAATTGAGTGGTTGTTTTCCAGTATTGATCAGTGTTCTGAAGTGCAGGTGTGGAGGAGAGGAGAAGACTGAATTAGGAGACTTAGCAGCTGTGTTAAAAAATAATTCCAATTGACACATTTACTTTTATATCACCTTCTTGAAGTCATATCATCTTTCTATCATGTGGATGTATCAGTTGGTATTGGGAGCCTTTAATGTCTAGTTTTTCAAAATACTTTAGTCATTTATATTTCTACAGGATCATGCTCATTCGTTATTTATATAAATCTTATGTTCATGGTTAATAGAATATAATGGTTCCTGAGCGTTTGGCCACCTTGTCTATTTCCAGTTTTGTTTTCACGCTTTGCCATTCCTACAATTGGTATCAGAGCGCAGAGTCCAGGAACTCAAAGTTTCCTGGCTTGTAGTGCCAAAGCCAAAAAAACAGAGTGTAGACATAGAGTGCCCCACCTTTGCTCTGCCTAGGGTTGAGATATTGAGTGGACTAGTGCGGTTGGAGACCACTGACTAGCCTGAATAGATGAAACTGCCAGCTAGAGTGTTGGTTGAGAAATCCCTTGCTACTGTCAGAGTGACCTTCTCGGTTGTCTAAGTTTTTCGCTGGTCAGACCTTGTTGAAGGACCCACAGTTATTTGTATTTTGGTTGAGAGTTGGTCTCGTTGCTCATTCCGTGAGTGAAGTCAGCCATGGTTCTGTCATTGAGTGAATACTCCGATGGATAGTTGGAGAAGTCACTGGAGTGACCCAATATTTCAATTGTTTTTGTTGTGGATTAAAAAGTCAAAGCGCAATCCTCTCCGTCATCTGCTGCGAAAGGTCGGCTCTACAGATCTTGGTCGTTTTAATTTTTGGGCACATGCATGTGATTAGAGCACTGTAGATACTGAAGTCTTTCTGGTGTATTGGAGAGCAAACCCCCATGTCCTTTGAGGACTAGCTGCGACCTGTGCAAAGAGGAGAACCCGCGCACCTCTTGAGACCTCAGATGGTGTGAACAGATGGCAATGGGAGATAATTTTGATTTTTTTAATTTTATTATTATGACGTCATTTTGCCACATGTCAACTCAAATCCAGATAGCAAATCCCAATGTTGACATCACCTCCTATCCACCAATCAGCTCTTTACAATTTTAACAAAATTAAAAAAAATATTTTACAAACCCCTAAGTCATACTTTTGCAAAACAGGTTTAATTCTTTAAAGCTGCATCAAAACAGGGCAACTAATACCCAAAGTCAAAGGAGTTTGACTTCGATTACAATATACCTGTCTGAGGCAGGTATAAATATGGTCACCATTCACCTTCAAAGTTTACTTCAACTCTTTTATTTAAACAAATTATTATTTTACCTAGTATATTTAACTCTATCTTTACCATATAAATTTTGGAGTTTATGTAGATCTTAATAATCCATAAGGTATATGTAGGTTATTATCCATGGGGAGTTACAAAACAACGAGGGTTTGAGTAATGGAGATAATTTTTGAGGGTTTGAGTAGTGGAGATAATTTATAATAAAGTGATATGTTTTTTTGCATAGGGTTTTGTAGGTTATTATCAAGGGGGTTACAAAATAATTAGGGTTTGAGTAATGGAATAGTTTAAATTATGAAAGATATATGGTTTTAATTATAAAAGATAAAGGGTTTTTTTAAAAGGATGGTAGATAGTAATGATGATAAATTTTCCTAATTCTTATGTCTTTCAAATGGTGGTATAACAAGATATGGAGCTTGAATTTACTAATGAAATTAAAATGTTTTCTTTGGTTTGTTCTTCAAAATTGTTTCAAGACTTGGGACAACTTATTAGCTAGAAGGTAAAATGATCCAAGTTTTTTTCACTATATATAGAAAGTATGGAGTTTGTGGACCATATTTTTGTTTTGTGCCATTTTTCAGTTCAAATATGGAAGAATATTTGCAAATTGTTGAATATAGGCCAGATTTGGGGAAAGCTTCCTTTTGAACAAAATTTTCATTATTGGTTTTTTAACTATCCAAATCACTGCACACTACCAACTTTCACTTCCTGGGGAATTTGGAATTCTAGAAATGCACTATTATTTGAGGACAAGATTCTTGTCTCAGATGACACTTGTGTTAAAATTCTCGACATGTATAAGGATTATCGGTCAGTTGAAAGAAATAACCAAAAAACATATTATATCTGATATTCCTTTAACTCGGAATGTTGTTGGCTTCTTTGATAGTGCCGCTCAAGATGGGCTATGTGCGGTTGGGGTTCATCTCTTACTGAATCTCACTTCTTTAAGCTGAAATTGAACTGTGGTCAGGGTACAAATTCTAAGGTCGAATTACTAGATTTATGGTGTTTATGCAAGGTAGCTTTAACATTTGGCCTTGATGCGATTGAGATCTTTGGTGATTCTCAAGTAATTATAAATTGAGCAAAGAATATTGGAAGTCTTCAGGTTCCATCTCTCTCAAACTCCTATTAGAGAACATAAAATCTACTTTAAGATTTTCATAGTATTGAGATAAGTCATATTTACAGGAAAACAATCAAGTTGCAGACCATCTCTCAAAAGAAGTGTAACACCCCAGTTTTGACCCCGTTGCATTAATGTATATGATGTAAATATTATATCGATTCATGACAAGGAGCTCAAGGCCAAGGACCTATCATCGATTAATGTTTGGTATATAGGCGATCATGGTCGATGCCTATGGTTTCTGTGCTAAGTCAAGCGCATTTGTAAACATCATGTAAATATGCAAATTAATGAAAACTCACAGCCAGCTATGTCAATGCAACGAATAATGAGATGGGGGCATGATTTTCCTAAGGATAAGGGGGTGGGAATGTTAACCTTGAGCCAATTTGGGGAAAATCCATGTGTCATGGGGAGAACCCATCAGAACTGTCAACTACCCTCTTTCTTGTCTTCTCTTCCCAACTATTTATTCTGCCAAAAGGTGGTTGAGGTAGTTATTGCTTGGGATAGGAAGAGTATGGGAAATTTTGATATGGGCAGAGCACCCAGTTTTGGGATGTCGTGTTTTTCTTGCATGGACAAGAAAACACCAGAACCATATGCTAGTCTTGACCCATGCGTTCACGTTTTGGATTTACTCTCACTTTGGAGAGCTATGGGATGCGTTGGTTCATCTAGACAGTCATTCATTCACCATCATCTTCGTTTTCCTGAAGAGTGACATTGTGGTAGCAGCGGAACTCTTCCTGTGTGTATCCTTTGCTTTCTGCGAGTGTCTAATGACATTGTGATAGCAGGGAAGCTCCATCTATGTGTATCCTCCGCGTTCTATGAGTGTCTTTCCCTTGGAAAGATTGTGATTGTTGTGTTGCAGCATGCCTTAAACTACAGAGTGTATGAGACCCTGTTACTCGTGTTCCAGAGTAAGCCTGTGTTGTGGAGTGTCCCTGTGGTTATTGTGTTGTGCACCCTGGTTCGCGTCTGAGCTATGTACAAGACTTAGGAATGGGAGAGACGTAGAATGGGCTTGATAAACATATTGTGGAACCTCGCGATAATATAAGAGTGGCTAGTAAACCTCCTATATTGCACATCCTGAAGAGCACTGGAAGGGAAGGTGTAGCCCAAGGGACTGTGGAGCAGAGAAGGGGACAATTCCTTGTGTTGGGTGTGTAGGAAGTAGGGAAGCTAGGCCAGATAGGTCTTGTGGAGGTGTTCTTAGCTCCGTAGATGAGCTCACTAGCTTAGCAGTTATTCCTACCCATTTCCTTGGAAGCCTGATAAACCCAATGGAAAAGATGGCTTGGTTGGAAGCCTGATAAACCCATCTGTTGGCTTGGTTGTGTCTTGTTGTGTTTGACCTGGTGTGTAACCTTTGGTTGGACATTTTTATAAACCCAACCACGAATGTTGGCTTGCCTAGTTAGCCTGATAAACCCAGCAATAAGATGGCTTAACTGTGAACATTCTGATAAACCCATCTGTTGGCTTGACTAGTCCTTAAGGTGAAGGTTGGCTTGACTGTGACCAGTCTGTGAAACCCAACCATGAGATGGCTTGGCAAAGTAGCCTGTGAAACCCATCTATTGGGATGTTTTCCTTTACAGCCTGATAAACCCAATGGTGTTTTCTTGGTTGAGTGTTATTGCACCCTGGCTATGTATGATTCTGCTAGTGTTCCCTTATGCCTTAAGGAAATTATGCCCAGCTCGGGGGTGGCAGTGTTGCTGAGAGACTAAGGACCATACTAGCCTATGGTTGGGAGGAATGTTGCAGCGACATAGCTGGTTGCAGGACAAGTTCTATTCAAGATAAGTGTTCTTGTCTATGTTATTCTCTGCAATTGTATTTCTTGTTTTGCAAATTGCTTGATGGAATGTGATGAACATGTTGTTATGTTGAATTGATGCATTGTTCCTTTGAAGAACTGCAATTATAAGAATCTATGTATGTTTTCCCATCAATGCATTTCGAACTAAGTTGCAAGGTAGATTGGCCAGATCGGTAATGGCCTGAATGATCAGATCGATCCAAGAATTTAGTGGAAAAGCTGAGTTTCCTGTTAGAAATACTTCTTTGCACAAAATTGCAGGTTTGCAGGATGCGGGATGCGGAAGGTCGTTTCTCAAATTTTGGTTTCCGCAGATTTCCTTTCCGCAACTTGCAGGATGCGGGATCGCGATGTCGCGATTTCCATAATTCTCAATCCCACCATTTAAATCTTCGCGTCGTCGATCTTCGCAGGATGATTCTCCGCGGTTGATTTATTTTCGATGCGGGATGTGGGCTGCAGGAAGTGAGGTTGCAAGTTTTGTAACTTTTCGACCCCACAAATCGGGCTTTCCGCGCCATTGATTTTTGCGGGTGGATTCTGAACCGTTGATTTGGTTCCAGTCTGCGGGATCGTTTATGGTCGTTGATTTCTGTCGCATTTTCTCTTCGTCGTTTGATCTCCTCTGAGATCTTTTTATGCAGATTGTCGAACTGATCTATGGAAGATAGGAGGGGGTGTGACAGTGTTGGAAATGTTAAGATGTGGTTCACGACCATGCCCTGTGTTTCGATGAACAGTGAAGGTTCTCGATGAAATTTTTATCTTCTGCATGATATTGGGGTATGGGTACATGACAGTGTGGTATCAGAGCTGAAAGTTGCAGCATTGGGCCTAGATGGGCCAGAAAGTAGTCAAGAATACCCTCTAATACCAACTTGTAGTACACTACAGTGTGGTGTCCATGCTGCGGGTTACAGCATTGGGTCTGGATGGGCCGGGAATTAGTTAACCAGAGCTGTCGGTTACGGCATTGGGCCTAGATAAGCCAGGTGATAGTAAGTAAATGGTTTTGATTTTGAATTACTATGTGTCTAACAAATGGTGTTGATAACACATTTTGCAGAGCCATAGTATATTTTGGAAAAGTAAGTTGTGGTTCAGCCATGAGAACCCATGATGGATATGATGCTCGAGACTCCTACAAGCATGCATGAGATGCCATGGGGGGGATGTCCAAGTTGGAAATGATGAAATAGATTCCAATGGAAGGAGATTCCAAGAGACACCGCTAGACATTGCAGCCACCATGAGAATCCTGATTAAAGATCAAGAAGAGAAGCATCAATTGAATGCTACTATGTTGCATAGTTTTACAGACTTGCAAAGAAAGATAGACTCTGGACAGGGTACGTTAAAACCTAAAGGCAGTAAGAGTAGTACCAGAAGAAGAATAAGGACTGCTAGTAGATCATCTTACTCAAAAGAATCAAGTGGGGATTCAAGCTCTTCTTCTCACAAGGGAAAGAGAAAAAGGCACCATAGGGATCGCTCTCGAGATGAATTTAAGAAGGATAAACCTCCTACGTTTGATGGCGAGGTAAAGACTAGACAAGAAGCTAAAGCTTGGCTTCTTGGGATAAAGAAGTACTTTCAAGTTCAGGATTATTCAGGGAACATGAAGGCAAGGGTTGCCATATTTATTTTGTATGGAAGTGCATCCATTTGGTGGGAGCACTTCAAGCAAGTAAGGAGGATCAGTAAAAGAAGACTTAAGTGGAAACGGTTCTAGAAGTATTTCAAGCAGAAATATCTCTCTGACTGGTACTATGATGACAAGATCAAAGAATTACATGAGCTGAGGTTGGGGCAGCAGACCATGGAAGAGTATGCGAACAGGTTCCTAGAACTCTTGAGATATGTCAGGTACATCAAAGATGAAAAAGTGAAAATTCGGCATTTCCTGAGCGGATTGTCTTAGTCTCACAAAGACAGGATTGAGTTTTATGAGCCTAGAAATCTTGAAGAAGCAATTAGTTAGGCTAAGTATTGCTATGAGCAAAGCAAAGGAAAACCTGATTACCATAAGACATGAAAAGACAAGAAGAATGAGAAGTCTGACCAAAGGAAGAAAGGTTTCAAACCTTCTAGCTTCAGAAATCAGCAGAAGCAGCCATCCCAAGTGGAAAAGCAGCCAGCTAGAGTGGCGGGAGAAAATCCAAGAGATCCACAACAGATCAGAGAACCACTCCAATGTTGGAGATGTGGAGGACCCCACATGCGCAGGAATTACCCACTCGAGAATGAGAGTGCAAGGCCAGCTTACTACATTCAAGAAGAAAAAACAGTGGGTCAAGTAGCAAGGGTCGTCCCTAGAATTTATGCAGCACTGGAGGACCACCAGGAAGATCACCAGTCAACTATGGTTGAAGTTGCAGGTAATATTGTTGAGCAATTTGTTTGTATCTTGACTGACCCTGGTTGTACTCACAGTTACATTACTCCTATAGTAGTGGAGATTTGTGCCTTTAAGAAAGTAAAGCATAGCAAATCTTGGTTAGTTCAGCTAGCCACTGGAACTAAGAGAAAGGTTAGTGAAGTGGTATAGAAGTGTCCATTAGTGATGAATGGATTGGTCACCTGTGTAGATATGAATGTTCTACCCCTTGGTTCCTATGATGTTCTCATTGGAATGGATTGGTTAGAATCTCACAGAGTAATCCTTGACTATTATAATAATGTTTTTGAGTGCTTGGATGAAGAAGGCAACTCAAGGATTGTGAAAGGCATTCCAAAGGTAATTTTTGTGAGGCAGGTTTCAGCAATACAATTGAAGAAGTTCTATAGGAAAGGTTGCCAGCTATATGCAACTCATATTTTGGAGGCACCAGAGAATGAAACTCCTAGGTTGGACGACTTTCATGTGTTGCAAGAATTCAGGGATGTGTTTCCTGATGAGATTACAGCGTTTCCTCCAAAGAGGGACATTCATTTCACGATTGAACTTGTGCTAGGAGTAGTGCGAGTGTCCAAGACACCCTATAGAATGAGTACACCAGAAATGCTAGAGCTGAAGATGCAACTGCAAGAGTTGTTGGAGAAGAAGTATATCAGACCCAGCGTGTCTCCTTAGGGAGAACCAGTTCTGCTTGTAAAGAAGAAAGATGGTACACTCAGATTGTGTATTGATTACAGACAGTTGAACCAAGTCACAGTAAAGAACAAGTATCCTTTGCTTAGGATTGATGACCTCTTTGATCAAATGAGAGGAGCAAAGGTATTTTCCAAGATTGACTTGAGGTCGGGTTACCATCGTGTGAGAATCAAGGATGAAGACATTCATAAGACAGCCTTCAGAATAAGGTATGGACATTATGAGTTTGTAGTGGTACCATTTGGTCTCATAAATGCACCAGCTACATTTATGTGCAGGCTTATGAATAGTGTCTTTAGCAGGTATTTGGACAAGTTTGTTCTTGTTTTCCTTGATGATATTCTTGTTTGTTCTAAGAATGAGGAAGAACATGAAGAGAATTTGAGATTGAAATTGCAATTTCTTAGGGAGCATTGGTTGTATGCGAAGCTGAGCAAGTGTGACTTCTATAGAGATAGAATTCAGTATTTGGGTCACATTATCTCAGAGGAGGGTATATCTGTGGACCCTGACAAGATTGAAGACATTATGAATTGTCCTACTCCAAGAAATGTGACAGATGTGAGATATTTTGTGGGACTTGCAGTATACTACAGGAGATTCATTGAAGGATTATCCAAGGTTGCACATGCCATTACTTCTTTGCAAAAGAAGGGCATAAAGTTTGAATGGATAGTGAGGTGCGAAGAAAGCTTCCAATGATTGAAGAATCTTCTCACCAGTGCACCAGTTTTGAAAGTTGCAAACCCAGAGAAAGATTATATGGTGTGTACTAATGCAAGACAACCACGTGATATGTTATGAATCCAGAAAGTTGAATGATCATGAGAAGAACTATGCTACTCATGATCTAGAACTTGCAGCCATAGTACATGCTCAAGATGTGGACGCATTACTTGATGGGTAGAATATTTGAGTTAAGGACAGACCATTGCGGTTTGAAGTATTTATTTGATCAGCCTGCTCTAAATGCTAGGCAAGCTAGATGGCTGGAGTTTTTATGTGAGTTATATTTTGAAATCAAACACATAAAAGGAAAAGAGAATAAGGTAGTTGATGCACTTAGCAAGAAGGTGCAAGAAATGCATGTGGCATCTCTTAGTATTTGCCAATCAGATTTGAGACAACAAATTGTTAATCACACTGCTGGAGATGAAATGTATGTGCAAGTAAACGAAAAATTGCAGTAGCAAAGTCTTGAAAAGAGATATGAGGGATATAAAATGGAAGAAGATGGACTTCTGTTATACCTAAATCCTGTCACCATCATGTGATGAGACCCTTAACTTCCATGTTTTCCCTTAAACCCGACACTTGGAGTGGAAACTTGCTCTATTTGTCAATTCTACCTAAAAACACCTAGCACCGCGCTTACCCTATGGCTGATGAGCGGTACCTTGCTCAGCACCGCCTGTATCCTATTATAGAGAAGCGGTGCCACCACCTATAGCCTTTGGTCTTAAAGCGGTTCTCATCTAAACCGCTCTGTCATAAGGGAACAAAAGCGGTACCCTGGGTAAAATGGGAAAAAGAGAAGTTTCTCGAGGCTTCTAGGTCATGAGCCTCGTATCCTCCCTCACCCCTATCATGTGGGTTAGTTTGAGCTCGAGATCCCCCTTGGTAGGATCTTAGAGCCAACTCACCCACAATTCTCTCAACTATCCCTATCCATTGAGCCTTATAAATACAAGCTCATATCCATAGTTGAGGGGGAGAACTATAGAGGTATTGTCATGCTGTTGGATTGAATACCTAGTCCAATTCATTTGAGATCATAGAGAGCAAAGATGGATCTTATGGCGATGAAGTGTTTATCTCGTGGAGGAGCTTGTCAACACTAAGGCAACAGTTGTAAGCTTCTCCATACATTCTTAATGCAAAGATGATTTTCGTCCCACATTACTGTTGTTTTGATTTCACATGTATATGTTGTTAGATTCCTTAGTCACTAACATGGATATGTAGATGATTTTTTAATAGCTTTGATGTGCTTGTATGTTTGATATGTTTGTAGGTACACAGGTTCATAATCGAAGCAGCATTCCATTCCAAGTGTCTACATCATTCAGGGAAGGTCTTCATCCTTTGTCATTCACTCATTTGTTCTGGATATGAACCATTCATACCAAAGGAACAGCTTCTGTCCGCAGAAGGTGCAATATTCCTGATAACAACTTCTTACTTATAAAGGCAGAATTTACATTCCAAATGTAGCAAATTTGAGGAGAATGGTTATGGATGAGATACATCAAGCTCCATATTCTAGTCACCCGGGATATCAGAAGACAATTGCTACAGCCAGAAAGCAGTACTTTTGGCCAGGAATGAAAAGGGACATGGCTGAATATATTTCAAGGTGCATGAAATGTCAACAGGTAAAGGTTGAGCATCAACACCCAGCGGGTTTATTGCAACCTTTGCCAGTTCCAAAATGGAAATGGGAAGTTATTTCCATGGATTTTATTACAGGATTACCAATGACTTGGAGACAACATGATTCCATCATGGTTGTGGTGGACAAGTTGACGAAGGCAACACATTTTATACAGGTTAAGTCTATGCTTAAGACTGATGATATTGCAAAGATCTTCATGAAGGAGATTTTCAATTTTCATGGATTGCCAAAGGCATAGTCTCTGATAGAGATGTCAAGTTCACTTCCAATTTTTGGAAGGGGTTGTTTGCGTATTTGGGTACAAAGCTGAACTTCAGCACTGCTTACCATCCTCAGACTGATGGGATGGGTAGACAGAGAGGGTAAATCAAGTGCTAGAAGACATACTTCGCATGTATGTGATGGACAAACCAACCAAGTGGGAAGATTATTTACACCTGGTAGAGTTTGTTTATAACAATGGACATCAAGCATCCTTGGGGATGAGTCCATATGAAGCTTTGTATGGCAGGAGGTGTAGGACACCAGTGACTTGGGATAATTAAGTGAATAGGGTTGTGCTTGGTCCAGAATTGCTCAAGGAAATGGAGCAAGAGGTTGTAAAGATCAGGCAGAATCTGAAGGCAGCCCAGGACAAACAAAAAAGATATGTTGATAAGCATAGGGTGAACAGAGAATTCAGTATTGAGGATCATGTTTACCTCAAAGTGAGGGTAAAAAAGAGTTTCTTGAATATTGGGAGTTGTGCCAAGATGTCACCAAGATATTGTGGGCCGTTTGAAGTGCTTGAAAGAATAGGGCCAATTGCATATAGACTTGCATTGCCTGCTAGCACTAGAGCTCATAATGTTTTTCATGGCTTTTTGCTTAAGAAATATATACATGACGCTAACCATGTCATAAATTGGGATGTGATTTAGGTGGAACCCAAGGGAGAGTTCTGAATCGAGCCAATGTGCATCCTCGACAGGAAGGTCACAATGCTCCGGAACCGAGCCATAGGATAGGTAAAGGTGCAATGGGAGCACTACGGTCCTAAAGAGGCTACGTGGGAGATGGAGGATGCCATGCGATTGGCACATCCAT